>PVJD01011016.1:0-49268 GCA_004026545.1 Mormoops blainvillei | reverse complement strand
AAGTACAGTTTTGTCCATTTTCTCCCCATTACACCCCCTGCCCCACCGATCCCTACCTCCCACCCACAATATCCTACCCCCTTTGGCTTTGTCCATGGGTCCTTTATACATGTTCCTTAATGACCCATCCCCTGTTTCCCCCTGTTATTCCCTCCCCAATTTGTTCTTTATTTCAATGTCTCTGGTTATATTTTGCTTACTTTTTTGTTCTGCTGATTAGTTTCCACTTAAAGTGAAATCATATGGCATTTGTTTTTCACCACCTGACTTTTTTCACTTAGGATAAACACTGAAGAAAGAAATTGAAGATACAAATAAATGGAAGCATATACCATGTTCATGGATTGGAAGAATTAATATCATTAAAATGTCCATACTACCCAAAGCAACTTATAGATTCAATGCAATCCCTATTAAAATACTAATGACATATTTCACAGATACAGAACAAACATTTCAAAAATTTATATGGAACCAAAAATGACCCCAAATAACCACAGCAATTTTGAGAAAGAAGAACAAAGTTGGAGGGATCACAATATCCAATATCAAACTATACTACAAACCTACTGTAATCAAAACAGTCTTGTAATGGCATAAGAACAGATATGTAGACCAATGGAACAGAATAGAAAACCCAGAAATAAACCCATGTCTCTATGGTCAATTAATATTCAACAAAGGAGACAAAAGTATAAAATGGAGTGAAAATAACCTCTTCAACAAATGGTGTTGGGACATCTGGAGAGCTACATGCAAAAAAAATGAAATGACCACCAACTTACACCATATACAAAAAAAACTTAAGGTGGATAAAAGACTTAAATATAAGTTGTGACAACAAAAAAAGTCCTAGAGGAGAACATAGGCAGGAAAATCTCAGATATTCCATGCAGCAATATTTTTGCCAATAATGTCCCCTAGAGCAAGGGACATAAAGGAAAGAATAAACAAATGGAACTTCACCAAAATAAAAAGCTTCTGCATGGCTAAAGAAAACATCAGCAAAATGAAAAGGGAACCAACCATATGGGAGAATATATTTACCAATGACACCTGGGACAAGGGTTTGATCTCCAAAATATATTAAGAACTCACACAACTCCACTCCAGGAAGACAAGCAACCCAGTTAAAAAGTGGACAAAGGATATAATTCACCTTTCTTAAGAAACTTTTTTTATTTGTTTTGGTTTCTTTATAGAATCACCCCTAGCTCCTCACATTTCTAATAGATTTGAGTCTTCAGAACCTGCTATTTCTAGTTGACTTTAGAAAGAATTTAGTTATGTAATTGTTAAGGAGAAGAGTTTACTTTTTTTTTTGCCCTAAGTTGTTTTTCTTTTTCTCTTTGCTTAGTTAAAGCCAAAGGGAATTTGAACTCCCAATTATAAAATCAATATCTAAATCTAGATGAGACCAGTTACAATAAAGCCTGTTCAATTGCCTTAAATTTCATGAGAAAAACTGAGATGTGGGGGAGGGAGAATGCAAATACCAAGCAGCACAACCAGGTTTAGAACCAGATTTCCTGCCTTGTATTTCCCATTAATAATAGTGTATTTTTCTAAGTTTGGTTGGCTCTTTAGCCATGAGTCAGTAATTCAGTAGAGTAGATTCATAATTGAAGAAATATATATATTGAATACTTACAATGTGTCAGGCACTATGCTAAGAACATGTTTTTGTGTTTTTTTTAACTTTGCAGCTGCTCTTTGATGTATGCACAGGGGATACAGTGGATAAATAAGACAGGAAAGGTCCCTGGACTAACAGTTTGATGGACGTACAGATATATTTCTTCCCTCTTCCAACCCACCCCTAGCTATCGCTTTCACTAAACTCTGTCTTCACTAACACATTTAATTCTCTCTGTAGGAGGAGTAATGACTAATCTACTTGGTCAGATTCAATCACTCACTGAGGTATGTTTTCCTAGTGGCTGAAGCTCGTTTGTCCCCAAAAGCAAGAAAGAGACTCTGCTTTGTCTTTTCCACTGTCTGCCTCACCCATGGGTAAAAAAGATAGTACCATCACCACTTTGGGACTCCACTGTGTCAACAGAGTCTGTTCTCTTTTCCTGCTCCTCACCAGAGTGGGTAGACTTCTTAGATTATCACTAGGACCTAAGCATCTTTAGTCCAGGGGTGAGGGAGTAGAAAGGTCTATTTTAGTCTCAGGCCTAATCTGTGTCCTCTACCAATTTTTCCTGTACTTCAGGGTTATTGACTACTATTCACCATCCTTTGTGTTTGTATTCAGTTGGTGGGAACCTAGGAGGGAGGATAGTGAATGATGAACATCCCCCTAAGCCAGTCTAGTAGGAAAGACAGAATCAACATAATAAGTAAACAATAAGTAACTGCACTTAATACCAACTGCTAGAAAAGACAAGTTCAGAATGTTACAAGGTCATATATACCAGAGAAGACTTCCTCAAATAATGACATCTAGGTAGGACCTAAAAGATAATTGGGAGTTTGGGTAAGCAAAGGGAAGGGGCATAGGGCAGCATAGTACAAGCAGAAGGACCAGTGTGTATGAAGACTCTAAGGCATAGAAGAACATGATACATTCCAGGAACAGAAAGGAGAGCAATAGATCTGGATCAGATAGCGTAAGAAAATGCTGTATCATTCACTATAAAAAATAACACTTTATTATTATTATTTCTTAACAATATATATCCTTCAGTTGTGCTAATACAATTGCACATGAATAAAATTAGAGAAGTATTATTCTTGAATAAAATTAGAGAAGTATTATTCTTGTAGGGGTGCCCATATGTCAGTAGGCTTTGCTATGTAAATGAGTTAACACAATTAAAACAACAATAGCAAATCCAGCTAACCAAAATGCCCTTATCTCCAACCAAACTGGCCAACTGAGGTATGAGCCTAACGTATCTGTAAAATATCCCTATAAGACCTATTGATTTCCCTATCAGAAAGAGAGGATTAATAAAGCTCTTTCATAGGTCCCTGTTTATCCAGTCCCACCTTCAAACATGAGAATCAATGCCCAATTTATTAACTTCACAAATTTATTTTTGCCAGGCACTTGATTTTCTTTTTTCAGCAAGACAAATTGAAATATTGAAAATAATATATCCATTTTCTCATTTATTAACCCTTGGAAGCTATATCGATACGTAATACTTTTTGCCTAATATATACTCTTCTCAGAGGCCTAGTAACACCTATAATTTTGAGTGCACTGGTCACTTCTCCCTCTGAAGTGATTAGTGAGTTTCAATTTTTCTCTATAACTCCTTTTCTTTTTAAGAGTGCCATCATCACTCAGCTTTTGTTTATCTGAAACAACCTGCTTCATTTTTTTTTGTCTAATTGCTGCAGCAAAAAGCTATTATGGTAGAATTTTAAATTAAGCTATAGCTGAGGCATCTACTTGTTTATCTGCATGGTTTGCCCACACACCATTTCCTTTCTTTTAGAAGTTTCAATTTTCACTCAACACTCTCTTAGTTTATCTTCAGTGTTCTTTGTAGTTGAGAAAGCTGGGGAAAGGGAAACTATACATTTTTGTTTCACTCTCCAAAGCAACAAAGCACAGATTTATAGAATTTATTACTGAATGGTATCTTAGTGACTAGACCTCCTCTCATCCAAATCCCAATCTCCCTACTACCCTTACATTCTAGCTCTCAGGTAATGATCTATTTTCTTAAAGTGAAATCCCCCTAATGTGTTCTCCTGGATCTACTCTTAGCATATCACATTTATTTCTATAGTTACTCTTTCTCCTTCTTTATAACTCTCAAAATAATAGATATCATTTCATTTTTTCTACTGCTAAAACATCTCTAATTCTAAATTTTATTTCTTTCTGTCTTCCTTTGGTTGTTACTGATGATGATGATGATAATGATAGTGAAGAGGAGGATTATAACTAATATTTTTAAACACTTTCTCTGTGCCCAGCACCATCTTATTTTATCCCCATACCAACTGAATGATATAAGCACTTATTATCCCCATTTTACAAATGCGGAGACTGTGATCCTCATAAAAATCTGGATTTTAGATTATTCATACTGTGTTCTTTGTATTTACTGTATTATTTGGAATGTTTACAAAGAATAGCATACAACTTTTAACATAAAATACAACAGATAAAAATAGAGCTTTTTCACAGAGTGGAGCAAATGGAGCCAGCAAGCCACTTAACATTCAGCTCTTGATTCTTTCTTCACTACAACCATAAATGTACAATTCCATCCACAAAAATTTTTTTGAATGCCTACCATGTGCAAAGCACTGTGAGACAAACAAAGCACTATGTTGATAAGTGGCATTTGAGGAGAATTAGTTGTTTCAAAATTAGTGGTGTTCATGCCACCAAGAGTTGAGAGGAAGGGGAATTCACTGTGACCATCATTAGAGTAGGTCTATAGCTAAGCCTTAAGATGTGAGTTCTCAGATATAAGGAATGAGAAACTTCTCAGAAAGAAAAGAAGTTCTGCCCTTATCTTGAGTCTCATCAGGGTCTCTAGGCCTCTAGCTTCCCTCCTCCATGACAATTTGCTCCCCTGATTTAGAAGACAATAAAAAATTCTATCAATGGTACATGATGATAATTAGGAGGATGTCTGAGCCCTGGATTGATTATTTTTCCCATCACTGACTTTCCTGACAGTTTTTAAGTCATGGAAATAAACCTTGTGTTATTTTACATTAAACACACTTGTAACTTAAAGGTAAATCATTTCCAGATTTGCCTTTATTCACCTTCTTCTGATACAACTTAGAGCAGAAACTTTAAAGACACATATACAATATAAGAATATATAACAGAAGATATAAAGTGGCATCTCCCTTAATCTTGTTTCCCTCAGAAAAATTGTAATTTGTGTTTAACACAATTGAAATCATAGTGCTGGGTACATTCAAGACGCTTAATTATTTGTAAGGTGATTGATCACTAACTTTTACACCTTTAATTACTTTTGTTCTAACATTTCACTATAAATTACCAACTCCCTCAAGAGTAGGGTTTCACGACCTAAGGCAATTTATCTCCTTTAAGATTTAGAGATTAGAAAATAACATTCCTTGAATTTAAGCTCTTCTTAGTACCAAAATAAACTTCAAACTATAAATAAAACCCTTCGAGAAGCTGGGAACCTCACTAATCTGATCCCTTGATATATTTCTCTACAAAATATAGATCGATTTAATAGATCAGAACATAAAAGTTTTTTCTTTCATCAACTATATAAATTCTATGTTATTAGTTGCCATAGCAAAAGACACCTCAAATCTTTAGAGTTAGGAGTTACTTTAATTCCATCATGTCCAAAGTCTGAAAGGTGGCTTCTCTCTTTCTTTGGTATTGCTCTTCTCTCCCATTTTTCCCCTCAAAACTGGCACTCTGTGTTGGAATACTCATATCTAAAGTAAGATACCTGAGAATGCCAATATCTGAAAGTATCTTTCACATTATGTAAGCTCCTTTTCATCACAAAGACCATAATTACTGGAGATAATAGTAAAATTTGTTCTATAAGACATTTATGAAAATAAAAAGGTATGTAATTAATTATTATAAGAGCCATATATGTTTTTATATTTAAGCCTTCATCCCTACCCAGATGAGTGCAAATTTAAAAGGAAAGTGGATCGATCTTCCAGCCAAGATGGAGGCATAGGTAGATACACTTTGTCTCCTCACACAACCAAAAGAAGGACAACAAAACATTTAAAAATTAAAAAAAAACCATAACTGCCAGAAAATTGAACTATATGGAAGTCTGACAACCAAGGAATTGAAAAAGAAACATTCATTCAGACCAGTTGGAGGGGTGGATAAGGGCAGCTGGGAAGGAGAGGATGTGGCAAGGCAGTGGCTGGTGGACCATGGCAGGCAAAGCAGTGGCTGGTGGACCGGGCGATCCCACATTTACATGTGGATAAACTGGGAGGAACAACTATGGAGTGAGAGAGACATGCAACCCACGGTTCCAGCACAGGAAATGAAAGCCTCATAACCTCTACCGGCAAAAACCTGTGGCGATTGTGGCAGTGGGAAAAATGGTCAGTCTCACAGGAGAGCTCATTTGAGAGACCCACAGGGTTCTAGAACATACACAAACCCACTCACCTGGTAATCAGCATCAGAAGGGCCCAGTTTGCTTGTGGGTAGCAGGGGAAGTGACTGAAAGCCAGCCAAGAGCCAAGCAAGCAGCATTATTCCCTCTCAGACCTCTCCTACACACATAACACCACAAGGCAGCAGTGACGGTGGCCCCACCCTGGTGAATACCTAAGGCTCCGCCCCCCCCAACATAATAGGCGAACCGAGACAAAATAATGTGGCCCAAAGGAAAGAACAGATCAAAGCTCCAAAAATAGAACTAAGTGATGAGATAGCCAACCTAACTGATGCAGAGTTCAAAACACTGGTAATCTGGATGCTCACAGAATTGGTGGAGTATGTTCACAATATGGATGGAAAAGGCAAGGCTGTGCAAAATGAAATAAAGCAAAATAAACAGGGAACCAACAGTGAAGGGAAGGAAACTGGGACTCAAATCAACGATTTGGAGCAGAAAAAGGAAAGAAACATTCAACCAGAACAGAATGAAGAAACAAGAATTTTTAAAAAATGAGGAGAGGCTGAGGAACCTCTGGGACTTTAAATGTTCCAACATCTGAACCATAGGGGTGCCAGAAGGAGCAAAGGAAGACCAAGACATTGAAAACTTATTTGAACAAATAATGAAGGAGAACTTCCCCTATCTGGCAAAGGAAATCGACTTCCAGGAAGTACAGGAAGCTCAGACAGTCCCAAAGAAATTAAACCCAAGAGGGAACACACCAAGACACATCATCATTACATTACCCAAGATTAAACACAAGGAGAGAATCTTAAAAGCAGCAAGAGAAAAGGAGACAGTTACCTACAAAGGAGCTTGAATAAGACTGTCAGCTGATTTCTCAAAAGCAACCTTACAGGCAAGAAGAGGCTGGAAAGAAGTATTCAAAGTCATGAAAGAAAAGGACCTAAATCCAAGAATACTTCATCCAGCAAAGTTATCATTTAGAATGAAAGGGCAGATAAAGTACTTCCCAGATAAAGTCAAGTTAAAGGAGTTCATCATCACCAATCCCTTATTAAATGAAATATTAAGGGGACTAATCTAAGAAAAAGATGATCAGAAATACGAACAGTAAAATGACAACAAACTCACAACTATCAACAGCTGAACCTAAAAAAAAAACCCAAAAACAAAAACAAACTAAGCAAACTGCTAGAACAGGAACAGAATCACTGAAATGGAGATCACATGGAGGGTTATCAGCAGGGAGGCCGAGGGTAGAGAATTGGGTTAAAGGTACTGGGAATAAGAAGCATAAGTGGTAGGAACAAAATAGACAGGGGGAGGTTAAGAATAGTGTAGGAAATGGAGAAGCCAAAGAACTTATATGTATGACCCATGGATGTGAATTAAGGGGGGGGAATGCTGGTGGGAGGGTGCAGGGTGGAGGGGGATAAAAGGGAGAAAAAAGGGGACAACTGTAATAGCATAATCAATATAATATATTTTAAAATTAAAAAAAAGGAAAGTGGCTCTAGTCTTAACATATCAATGCATTTATTGAAGAAATTTGAAGGAAAGAGACAATGTGCACAGGATTAGGATCCCGACAATGCAAAATTATTAATTTGACCAGTCATTTTTCCACATTGGCAAATAATTAAAGAGTGCCATATAAATGCTTTTCCAATTAATAGAGTTCATTGATAGAGAAATGTATTATGAAATTTGAAAGGCTCAAGGATGGGTTTATTCAAAGAGGACTCAGCTACACAGACTGAAATTAGTCTTTTCTCATTCTCCATGGGTTTAGGCAAAAGGATTGATGGGACTATAGCAGCAAGGGCCCCCAAGGGGTGTGTTAGGAATGAACAACAGAGCAGGGTGAGGGTATCTAATGCTTGGTTTCAACTGACCTCATTAGCCAGGAGAGTAAATCTTCCCTGTGGGGCATAGCAACAGAAAGTTCCAAGCAGGCAACACTTGAAGCCAGGAAGGAAGAAATGTCATAATCCAAGGTGAATGATTCATTCAGAACAGACCTCTTGAGCCAGCACTTTTTAGTCTAAGGAACAGGATTTAATGCTTTTCAGGAAGAGACTAAGAGGACTAGCCACAGCCAAGCAGAGCAACAGATACTCAGGGTAATATTGTTGGTTGTGGAGCAGAGTCACCGGTCTAGTAGGAACTAGTGCACCTTGAAAGAGAGGCTCAGTTCTACTGATTGGGGAAGTTACAATTCAGTGGTATACCAAATGACTTAAACTCTGCTTCTCTGAACTTCAGTTTTCCTCACCTCTAAAAGGGAGATGGTGAATTTTCCTGTTTCATAGGGATAAGGGATCTCACCTTGCCCAAGGTAGAGGCAAAGAGCCATCTCACTATTTAACTACATGCAGTTATGAAAACAGTTTTATAACAGGGAAGCAAGAGGTTAGGAGAGAGAATATAAGAGCAAAAAATTTTCAATGTAATCAGAAGGAATGAGGATTCCCAGTATAACGAATAAGCAGCAGCTTTGGGATTTGTACTCAGATCCATATCCATATGATTCAGACATCTGTAATTATACATTCCTATATTTCTGTGTGTCTACCATTTACTGTGAGTTAGACACTGTTCTAAACAGTGCTTGAAGTATCTTATTTAATTTAACTGATACCTTGTGAGTTAGTTGCAGTAGTGATTTTTATTTTCCATGAATATATTCCTCTATATTCCATGAGGAAACTGGAGCTAATGTAGGACAACTAAAATAAGGGGGAATATTGATCAAATTAACAGTCAATTCATTACTATTGAATGGCATTGGTGGGAAAAGTTTTCATTGACAATGCACTTGTT
Source organism: Mormoops blainvillei (assembly GCA_004026545.1). Taxonomy (NCBI): domain Eukaryota; kingdom Metazoa; phylum Chordata; class Mammalia; order Chiroptera; family Mormoopidae; genus Mormoops; species Mormoops blainvillei. The sequence goes on along the minus strand of PVJD01011016.1, from coordinate 40,368 downwards.
CCCTGAAGACTAAATTGATGGCAACATGAATTGTGAATCAAATCTAGCTCAAGATGGCACTACAATGAGAGACTGCTAATTATCAAGTAATTCAGCACAACCAGTGGCCATTCAAGGGCAGCAAAAGATCAAGAACTGCCAAGAAATAGGTGTAAGGTTGCTATCTTGAGATGGGTGGCCTAGCTGGCCAGAAGGCTAGACTGGAGGAGAGAACCTGATTTGAGCATCATATTCAAAGAAGAGTTATCATTTTTCCTACAAATAACACAACAAAGTTGGAATACTGTGAAAACACTATAAAGGGAAGCAGATTTGAAATTTTTGAGCCTTTACTATATGCCATACTCTTTGCTAGCTTTACATGTATTTTCCCAATCTACCTAACAGTGAAAGATAGTATTATTCCTGTTTAACTAAAGATTAATGAGACTAATCCTTATTCCAATGTTACAGAGGTACAAAATGTCAGAGCCAAAACTCAAACTCAGGTCTGCATAACTTTCCTCCAAATGTTACCAAAGGAATTAATGAAAAAAATGCGAATGGAAAAAAAGGTAGTCAAGAAAATCTAACATTGAATCCAAAAACACACATAGCAAGGCTGTCATAATAAAGTGGTATGAAGGAGGAATGGAACCGAAGTTCATGCCCAAAATATAGTAATAATAATAATAATAATAATAATAATAATGGCAGCTAATATTTATTGAACACTTTCTATTTGCCTGTCATTGCTCAAAGCATTTTTAATCTTTAATTTATTAACTCCTCACAACTTTAGGAGATAGGTATTATTGTCTCCATTTTTCAGCTAAGTAAATAGACACAAGGACATTAAAAAATTATTTAAGGGAGTAAATGGAAGAGCTACTAAAGGACTCTGGAATTCAAAATATGGTTCAAGGAAACTCTCAAAAAGACAATTCTAAATATACGATTATAAATTATACTGATGGAACCGAAAAAAATATAGTAGCGAATACCTAAACAAACCAGGGCTGTCCAGGGTGATGGATGACATGAGGAAAGTAAAGTCCTTTAAATCCTATTTTGATTTGGTCTTCCTTGTCAAAGAGAATTAGTTTCAGGCTGAAAAGTATAAAAAATAGCCATTGCTAAAAAGTAACTTAAGCCTAACATGGTTGAAGAGATTGTTAAAATGAAATTAAGAAAGCACACATATGCACACACATGCCCATGCACATGTGCACAAGAACATAATGTTCTACTGTTTTCTTATTTTCATTTTTAATTTTTCATTTAATCTTTATTGTATTTTTTTCCATTATCATTTAGTCCCCTTATATGCTCCACCCTCCCCAAGCAATTGCCATTGCCCATGTTCATTAGTCCTTTTTCAGTTTTTCTCAATCCCTTCACCACCTCTCCTCTCCCCACACTGGCTGTCATCCTGCTGTCCATCTACGAGTCTGTCCTCATTTTCCCTGTTAGTTTGGTTCGTTCATTAGATTCCACATATGATTGAAATCATATTGTATTTGTCTTTCTCTGATTGGCTTATTCCACTTAGCATAATTTTCTCCAGGTCTATCCATACTGTTGATAAAGGTAAAACTTTCTTCTCTTTTATGACTGAGTAGTAGTCCATTGTGTAAATGTCCCATAGTTGTTTTATCCAATGATATAATGATGGACACTTGGGCTGCTTCCATATCTTGGTGATTGTAAATAATGCTGTGATGAACATAAGGGTGCTTATGTTCTTTCTAATTAGTGTTTTGGGTCCTTTGGATATGCTTCCAGAAGTGGGATCACTAGGTCCAAAAGCATATCCATTTTTATTTTTTGATGTGTCTCCATACTGCTTTCCACAGTGGCTGCACCAATCTGCATTCCCACCAACAGTGCAAAAGGGTGCCCTTTTTCCACATCCTCACCAATACTTGTTGATTGTTGATTTATTGATGATGGCCATTCTGACAAGGGTGAGATGATATCTCATTGTGGCTTTAATTTGCATTTCTCTGATGATAAGTGACCTTGAACATCTTTTCATATGTTCATTATCCATCTGTATGTCCTCTTTAGAGAAGTACCCATTCACACCCATGCTCATTTAATAATTGATATGTTTGTTTTTTCTGGTGTTGAGTTTTGTAAGTTCTTTATAAATTTAGGATATTAACCCCTTAAGAGATGTATTGGAAGATATGTTCTCCCATTCTGTAGGTTGTCTTTTGTTTTGTTGACAGTTTCCTTTGTTGTGCAAAATATGTTTAGTTTGATGTAGTCTCATTTGTTTATTTTTTTCCTTTTTTTTTTTTGGTTTGTGCCTTTTTATTGTTGTTCAAGTACAGTTTTGTCTGATTCCCCCCCACTCCCTCCCTCCCCTCTCTACCTCCCACCCATGATCCTACCCCCTTTTAGTTTTGTCTATATGTGCTTTATATATGTTCCTTGATTACACTTCCCTGTTTCTCTCTGTTATCCCTCCCCACTCCTCTGGTTATTGTCAGTTTGTTCTTCATTTCTATGTCTCTGCTTCTATTTTGCTTGCTTGTTTATTTTGTTGATTAAGTTCACTTACAGGTGAGATCATATGGTATTTGTCTTTCACCACCTGGCTTGTTTCACTTAACATAATGCTCTCCAGTTCCATTCATGCCATTGCAAAGGGTAGGAGCTTCGTCTTTCTTTCTGTTGCTTAGTATTCAATTGTGTAAATGTACCACAATTTTTTGATTGACTCATTTACTGATGTGCATTTAGGCTGTTTCCAGTACTTAGCTATTGTAAATTGTGCTGCGATGACCACTGGGGTGCACAGGTTCTTTGGAATTGGTGATTCAGGATTCTTATGGTATAATCCCTGCAGCAGAATTACGGGTCAAAATGCAGTTCCATTTTAGTTTTTTGAGGAAATTCCATACTGTTTTCCACAGTAGCTGCACCAGTCTATATTTCCACCAACAATATACTAGAGTTCTCTTTTCTCAACAGTCTCGTCAGCACTTGTTGTTTGTTGATTTGGTTATGATGGCCGTTGTTACCAGTGTGAAGTGTTATCTCACTGTGGTTTTAATTTCCATCTCTCTGATGTCTAGTGATGCTGAGCATCCTTTCATGTGTCTCTGGGCCTTCTGTATGTCCTCTTTGGAGAAGTGTCTGTTCAGGTCCTTTGCTCATTTCTTAATTGGGTCATTTGTCTTCCTACAGTGGAGTCATGTGAGTTCTTTATATATTTTGGAGATATATCATTGACAAATATATTTTCCATTATGGTTGGTTCCCTTTTCATTTTGCTGATGTTTTCTTTAGCTGTGCAGAAGATTTTTAATTTGATGGAGTCCCATTTGTTTATTCTTTCCTTTATGTACCTTACTCTAGGGGACATATCGCTAAAAATATTGCTGCAGAGAATATCTGAAATTTCCCTGCCTATGTACTCCTCTAGGAGTTTTATTGTGTCACAACTTACATCTGAGTCTTTTACCCATTTTGACTTTATTTTTGTGTATGCTGTAAGTTGGTTGTTGAGTTTCTTTTTTTTTTTCCCCATGTGACTGTCCAGGTCTCCCAACACCATTTGTTGAAGAGGCTATAATTACTCCATTTTATGGTCCTGCCCCATTTGTCAAATATTAATTAACCATAGAGACATGGGTTTATTTCTGGGCTTTCTATTCTGTTCCATTGATCTGTGCCTGTTCTTATGCCAGGACCAGACTCTTTTGATTACAGTGGCCTTACAATGTAGTTTGATGTCAGGTATTATGATCCCCCTACTTTGTTCTTCTTCCTTAAAATTGCTGAGGCTATTTGGGGTTGTTTATGGTTCCATATAAATTTGAAATATTTTCCCTACATCTGTGAAAAATGTCATTGGTATTTTATTAAGGGTTACATTGAATTTATAAGTTGCTTTGGGTAGTATGGACATTTTGATGATGTTAATTCTTCCAATACATGAACACAGTAAACACTTCCATTTATTTGTGTCTTCCTTAATTTCTTTTTCCAGTGTTCTATAGTTTTCTGAATACATGTCTTTTACCTTGTTTAGTTTTATTCCTAAACCCTTTAATTTTCTTGTTACTATAGTATGTGGGATTTTTCCCCCTAATTTCCATTTCTGATATTTCATTGTTAGTGTATAAAAATGCCTTCAATTTCTGAATATTGATTTTGTATGCTACTCTTTTGCCAAATTCACTTATTAGGTCGAATAATTTTTTGGTGGAGTCTATAGTGTTTTCTATGTACACTATTATGTCATCTTCAAACAATGACAGTTTTACTTCCACCTTTCCAATTTGGATGTCTTATTTCTCCTTCCTGTCTAAAGGCATGGCTAGGACTTCCAGTACTATGGTCAATAAGAGAGGTGAAAACAGACATCCCTGTCTTGTTCCTGATCTTAAGGGGAACACTTGTAGTTTTTGCCCATTGAGTATGATGCAGGCAGTGTGTTTGTCATATATGGGCTTTATTATATTTAGGTTTGTTTCCTCTATTCCCAACTTGCTGATAATTTTTATCATAAATAGGTGCTGGATTTTTTCAAATGCTTTTTCTGCATCTATTGATATGATCATGTGGTTTTTATCCTTCATTTTTGTTATCTGGTGAATCACATTTGTTGTTTCCAAAAGTCGTTCCAGCTTTATATTCCCAGAATAAAGCCCACTTGGTCATGGCATATCATCATTTTAGTGCATTGTTATATTCAGTTTGCTAATGCTTTGTTAAGGGTTTTGCTGTCTATGTTTATTAGGGATATTGGCCCATAATTTTCTTTTTCTGTAGTGTCTTTATCCGGGTTTGGAATTAGGATAATGCTGGCCTTGTAAAATGAGTGGGGAGCCTTCCTTCCTCTTGAATGTGATGAAATAGTTTGAGAAGGAGAGATGTTAATTCTTATAATGTTTGGTAAAGTTCCTCTGTCAAGCCATCAGGTCCAGGGCTAATGCTGGTTGGGAGTTTTTTGATTCCTGCTTCAATTCCATTAGGTGTAAGTCTGTCTATTCAGATTCTCTGATACTTCCTCATTTAGCTTTAGAAGATGGTATGTTTCTAGGAATTTATCCATTTCATCCAGGTTGTCCAGGTTGTTCGCATAGTGTTCATACTTTCTTACAATCCTTTGTATTTCTTTGTCGTTACTTCTCCTCTTATGTTTCTGATTTTATTTATTTGGGTTCTCTTTTTTTCTTTGATGAGTCTGGTTGAAGGTTTGTCAATCTTATTTATCTTTTCAAAGAACCAGCTCTTGGATTCCTAGATCTTTGGTATCATTTTTTACACTCTACTTTTTTATTTCTGCTCTGATCTTTATTATGTACTTACCTCTACACACTTTGGGCTTTGTTTATTGTTCTTTTTCAAGTTCCTTTAAGTTTAAAGTTAAGTTATTTATTTGAACCTTATTTTTTGAGATAGGCCTGTGGTGCTATGAATTTCCCTCTTAGCATTGCTTTCCCATTGTCCCACAGATTTTGAATTATTGTGTCCTTTTCATTTATTTCAAGGTATCTTTTTATTTCTTCCTTGATCTTGTTATTGACCCATCTATTATTTAATAACATATTATTTAGCTTCCATCTCTTGTGCATTGTTCAGTGTTCTTCTTGTGATTGACTTCTAGTTTCATGGCATGTGATCTGAGAAGGTACTTAATATGATTTCAATCTTCTTAAATTTACTGAGTTTTTTTTGTGTGTGTCCTGACATGTAGTCTATCCTAGAAAATATTCCATGTGCACTTGAAAAATGTGTATATCCTGAAGTCATCCTTGATGGTGGAGAAATGAGAGGAAGCTACACTAATCTCCTCTCAGGACCAATCTGGGATTATAAATAAACTGTGGAGAAATCATCCAGAATAATCAACTGAATAATATTGGGAGAGAAGCCTTATAATCATGAATGGACAGAAGAAAGAGCTTCACTACAATGTGACTGGTACAGGGTGCAGAGGAGATGTCAGATGGCTGTCTGGGTTCCCATTAGCAGCAGCTAAAGCATGGGAGGAATATTTCAGTGGCTGGGGGGTTCCTCCTGAGAAATATGGGGCCTAAACCCCAAGCTGGGCTCCCCAGACTGCAGCAGCAGAGACCAAAAGGTACCCAGATAACATCCAGCTGTGAAAAGCAGCATGTTTTCTCCTGCCAGGGACAGACAGCTGGAGACGTACAGACACTTTTAAAGGGCCAATGCATAAATTTTCACTTGCAGCTACTCAGTGTGGGCTCCAAAAAAGGGAGGGCAGAGTGGACAAGAGGCACTTGAGGAAAGACTGAGGATGGTGGCTTTGGGGAGAGAACTGAGAGACCAGCCACCAGGATCCTAATGCTGTCAATCCCATATGGCAGGAGCCATCTTGCTCAGGTAGACCACCCTCCTCCAAGTGACATCAGCCTGAGTAGAGGCAATAGCACCCCCTGCAGGAATTGTTCCACCCCACCTTGTGGTACCTAAGCCTGACTGGTGATTACAGAGTCACTAGATTAACAACTGAAGAAGTCATCTACAGACAGTGGATCCCTGGTAGTCTCAAACAGGCTACCTAAGACCAGAATGGAACACCAACTGACATCACTAGAGGCAGATCCAGAAAGAAAAATAAAAACAGTGTTAAATACTAGATGCTACTGATACGAAATCCACTGCAGTCTTCTTCAAGATTTGCAATATTTCTCTCCTGCATAGTTTTTTAATATTCATTTCTTGTCCTTCAAGTTTATATATATTGTCACTAGATTTTAAGTTTTAGTTCATTTCAAATCTAATATTATGCTCCCCCCACTTTTTTAGCCCCATTTCACCTTCTTCTATCCTCTTCTTATTTTTGTTTTAAATTTTGTTTTCTCTCTTGCTTCAACTTGTTTCCATTCCTCACTCTTACTATCTCTCCCCCGTCCAGGTTCTCAAAATCATTTTTCATGTTATTAGTCATCTCACATTCTTTTTCCTCCTCTTAAAATACCTGTATTCTCTCTCTGCCTTTATTAATCTTTGCTCGTTCATTGTGGATAAGGTGGTTGTTGTTGCATTTCTTCAATTTTATCTCTAGATCTTCACTATTTTTGTATTTCAAATCTCACATTTTATAGCCCTCCTCTCCTACTACATTCTGCCTTCCTCCTGCCATTTCTTTTTTTATCTGAAAATTTAATATTTACCAGTCTTTGCATGGTAAATATTCATTTCTCACTCAGTATTCCCTCTCCCTCTATCATCTCAAAATCATTTTCCTTTCCACTAGACATCTCTTTAGCTTTTATTTTTTTTCTTTTTTCTCTCTTACTCTCATCACACCTGTATTGATCTTAGCTCATTTGTTGTTGGTGGTGCTGTGGTGGATCTTTTCCTCCGATTTATTTCCTGTTTTTTATTATTTATTTATTTTTCCTTTTTATTTCTCTCTCTCACTTTCTTTTTTAAAATTTCTGTTTAAACCTAATACTATACACATCCCTCCTCTTGCTCCATTCCACCTTCTTCATTCCTTCTTTATTTATGATGTAAATTTTACTTTCTTTCTCTCTTTTCCTTACTCCAATTCTCCACTCTTATTATTGCTCCTCCTTCTACACTCTCAAAATCATTTTTCTTTGAGTTAGTCATTTCATATTCATTTCCACTTTCTTATAATAGTCTTAATCTATTTACATCCTTATTAATACTGGCTCATTTACTGTTAATACTGTGATTGTGGCTGGGGGCTATTTTTGTGGTTATGAGTTTGTTACCTGGGCTGCATGGTTTTGTTTTTGCAGCACTGCACAGCAGCATACTAGATGTGGTGGGCAGAGTGAATCTCTGTAGCCAGCCAAAGTGAGGGACCCACCAAGGAATGACCCAACAACAATCAAAACCCAATTACAACCAGAGTCAACATAAAATGCATCTGAAAAGCATCAAGCTCAGGAGATCAAGTAGACTGAACCACTGAATGATTATTACAAGAAGGAGAAGAAGAGTAGCAAGACATAGACCTGTCTGGAAAAATTAATGACAGAAAAGGTCCCTAACTTGATGAGAGAAAAAAAATCATACAAGTCCAGGAATCACAGAGGGTCCTAATCAAGATGAATTCAAAGAGATTCACTCTAAGACATGAGATAATAAAAAAAAATGGCGAAATTTTAAGACAAAGAGAGAATATTAATTGCAGCAAGGGAAAAACAGCTAGTAACATATAAGGGAGCCCTGATAAAGCTATCAGCTCATTACTCAGCAGAAACATTACAAACCAGAAGAGTATGGCAATAAATATTCCCAGTAATGAAAAGCAAAGGCCTGCAACCAAATCTACTCTACCCAGCAAGACTCCCATTTAAAATAGAAGGGAAAATAAGGAGCTTCCCAGACAAAATAAAAAAGGCTAAAAGAACACATCACCACCAAACCAGCATTGTAAAGATGCTAAAGGAATTGCTTTAAGAAGAGGAAGAGAGAGAGAGAGAGAGAGAGAGAGAGAGACAGACTGGTACATAAGACCAAAGGGTAAAAATTGCAATGAATAAGTACCTATCAATAATAACCTTAAATGTAAATGGACTAAATGGTCCAATCAAATGACACAGGATAGCTGAATGGATAAGAAAACATGATACACATACATGCTGTCTACAAAAGATCCACCTCAGAACAATGATCTACACAGCCTGAAAGTTAAGGGATGGAAAAAACTATTCCAAGCAAATGGACATGAATAAAAAGCTGGGGTAGCAATACTTGTATCAGACAAAATAGACTTCAAAACAAAGGCCACAAAAAGAGACAAAATAGCACACTATAAAATACTTAGGGGAACAATCCATCAAAAATATATAACCCTTGTAAACATATATGCACACAACGTAGAAGCACCAAAATAGATAAGAAAAATCTTGAAAGGCTTCAAGAAAGATATAGACAGCAACACACTCACAGTAATGGATTTTAACACCTCATTGTCAACAATGGATAGATCTTCCACACAATGAATCAACAAGGATATTATGACATTGAACAGCATTCTAAATCAAATGGACTTAACTGATACATGCAGAACTTTTTACCCCAAAGAAGTAAAATACAGATTCTTTCAAATGCACATGGAATATCTTCATAGACCATGTGGTAGGTCACAAAACAAGCGTTAACAAACTCAAGGAAGCTGAAATCATATGAAGCCTCTTCTCCGGTCCAATGGCTTAAAACTGGAAATCAATCAAAAGGAAAATACTCAAAAACATTGAAATTCATGGAGACTGAATAACATGCTATAAAATAATGAATGGGTTAACAATGAGATCGAGGAAGAAATCAAAAGGTTTCTGTAAACAAATCTAAATGAACATACAACATCTGAAAACATATGGGACACAGCAAAAGCAGTCCTCAGAGGGAAGTTCATAGCAATACAGGCCTACCAAAAATATAGAAAAACTTCAAATAAACAACCTATCCCTACATCTACAAGAACTAGAGGAACAACCTACAAAGCCCAGAGCAAACAAAAGAAAGGAAATCATTAAGGTCAGAGCACAATTAAATGACATAGAGACTAAAAGAGCAATTCAAAGAACCAATAAATCCAGGAGCTAGTTCTTTGAAAAGATGAACAAAATCAACAAGCTTTTAACAAGACTCGTCAAGAAAAAAAAAAAAAGAGGGCTGAAATAAATTAAATCAGAAATGAAAGAGGAGAAATTACAACTGATAACTGAAATACAAAGGATTGTAAGACATTACTATGAACAACTATATGCCAAGAAATTTTACAAACTGGGTGAAATGGACAAATTTCTAGAAGCATATAATAAGCCAAAACTTAATCAAGGAGAAACAGAAAGCCTGAATAGACCAATAATCACTAGTGAAATTGAAGTAGTGTCAAAAAAAAAAAGACCTGCGCACAAAACCCTGGGCTGAACAACTTCACAGGTGATATTTATCAAACGTTTAGGGATGGCTAATACCTATTCTTCTCAAAATATTCCAAACACTCAAGAAGAAGGAAGAGTCCCAAACTCTTTTTATGAGGTCAGTATTATCTTAATTCCAAAACCAGATAAAGTCACAACAAAAAAAGAAAACTACAGGACAATATTGCAGATGAAAATAGATATTAAAACCCTCAACAAAATATTGACAAACAGGACCCCACAATACATTATAAAAATTATACACCATGATGAAGTGGAATTCATCCCAGGGATTGAAGTTTGGTATAATATTCATAAATCAATAAATGTAATAAACCACATAAAAATGAATGATGAAAATCACATGAGCCTATCAATAGATACTGTAAAAACATATGATAAAGTAGAGCTCACATTTATGATGAAAATGTTCAGGAAAGTGGGAATAGAGGGAGCATAACTCAACATAATAAAGGCCATATATGATAAGCCTTCAGGTAAAATCATGCTCAATGGACAAAAACTAAAACCTTTCCCCATAAGATCAGGAATAACACAAGAACATCTGCTGTTACCACTTTTATTAAACATAGTATTGGAAGTTCTAGCCACAGCGATCAGACAAGAAAAAGAAATAAAAGACATCTAAATTGGAAAATAAGTACATTGGAAAAAGTAAAACTGTCACTATTTGCAGATGGCATGACAGTGTACACAGAAAACCCTATAGGCGCCACCAAAAATCTGCTCAACCTAGTAAGTGAATTTCACAAAATAGCAAGATAGAAAGTCAATATTCAGAAATCAAAGACATTTTTGAACACCAACAATGAAATATCAGAAAAATAAACTAGGGGAAAAAAAACATTCACAGTAGCAATAAGGGAAATAAAGTACCCAGGAATGAACTTAACCAAGGAGGCAAAAGACCTGTACTCCAAAAACTACAGAACACTGAAGAAAGAAATTAAGGAAGATACAAACAAATGGAAACATAATCCATGTTCATGGGTTGAAAGAATAAACATCATTAAAATGTCCATACCACCCAAAGCAATCCATAGTCAATGCAATCCCTAATAAAATATCAATGACATAATTCACAAATATAGAACAAATATTTCAAAAATTTATATGGAACCAAAATGACCCTAATTAACCATAGCAGTCTTGACAAAAAAGAACAAAGTAGGAGGGATCACCATACCTGATATAGAAATATACTACAAGTCCACTGTAATCAAAAGAGTCTAGTACTGGCATTAAAACACACACATACATCAGTGAAACAGACAGAGAGCCCAGAAATAAACCTATGCCTCTTTGGTCAATTAATATTTGACAAAGAGGGCAGGAGAATAAAAAGGAGTAAAAATAGCCTTTTCAGTAAATGGAAATCTGTACAGGTACATGAAAAAACAAAAAACAAAACAAAACAAAACAAAACTAGACCACCAACTTACACCATATACCAGAATTAATTAAAAATGGATAAAAGACCTAAACGCAAGCTGTGACACCTTAAAAACCCTAGAGGAAAACATAGACAGTAAAATTTCAGATTTACCACACACCAATATTTTTACTGATACATCCTCTAGGGCAAGGGAAATAAAGGAAAGAATAAACAAATGGGACTACATCAAATTAAAAAGTTGCTGCATGACTGAAGAAACCATCAAAATGAAAAGGGAACCCAGTTATGGGAAAACATATTTGCCAATGATACATTGGACAAGGGTTTGATTGCCAAAATATATAATGAACTCAAATAAGAATGCAAGGAGGACAAACCAGTCAGAAAATGGACAGTAGATAGATATGCGTTGCCTCCTCACACAACCAAAAGAAGGACAACAACCAATTTAAAAACAAAAATCAGCCAGAACTGCCAGAAAATCAAACTGTATGAAAGTCCGACATCTAAGAAGTTAAGGAAGAAACATTCATCCAGACTGGTAGGAGGGGCAGAGACACACGGCCAGGTGAGAGAGGATGCACAGCTTAGCAGAAGCTCACAGACCCAGTGGGTGAGAAGTTGTGTAGTAGACCAGGAAATCCCACATTTGTGTGAGGATAAACTGGCAGGAACAACTGGTTAGTGAGGCAGACTGTGAAACCCAGGGGTCAAGTATGGGGAAATAAAGCCTCAGAACCTCTGGCTGTAAAATCTGTGGGAGTTGCTGTGGTGGGAGAAACTCTCAGTCTCACAGGGGAGTTTTGTGAGGGACCTACAGGGTCCAAGAACATACACAAACCCACCCACCAGGTAATCAGCACCAGAAAACCCAATTGACTTGTGGGTAGTGGAGGAAGTGACTGAAAGCTAGGCAACAGCAAACCAAGTGGCATTATTCGTTCTCTGAACCCTCCCCCACATATAGTGCCACAACACAGGAAAGTGGGTTGCCCCTTACAAGATAACAGTTGCACCCAGACAAAGATATACGGCCCAAATCAAAGAACAAATCAAAACTCTTGAAAAAGAACTAAGCAGTAAGCAGATATCCAACCTATCAGTTGCAGAGTTCAAAACACTGGTAATCAGTATGCTCACAGAATTGACTGAGTATGGACACAAAATAAAGGAAGAAGTAAAGGCTATACAAAGTAAATTAAAGAAAAATATACAGGGAACCAACAGTGAAAGGAAGGAAACTGGGACTCAAATCAATGATTTGGAACAGAAGGAAGAAATAAACACTCAACCAGAACAGAATGAAGAAACAAGAATTTGAAAAAATGAGGAGAGGCTAGAGAACATCTGGGGCAACTTTAAATGTTCCAATAACCAAATCATAGGGATGTCAGGAGAAGAGGAAGAACAAGACATTGAAAACATTTTTGAACAAATGATGAAGGAGGGCTTCATTTGCCAATCTGGCAAAGGAAATAGACATCCAGAAGTCCAGGAAGCTCAGAGAGTCCCAAAGAAGTTGGACTCAAGCAAGTACACACCAAGGCGCATCATCATTACATTACCCAAGATTCAAGATAAGGAGAGAATCTTAAAAAGAGAGAATCTTAAAAGCAGCAAGAGAAAAGGAGACAGTTACCTACAAAGGAGATCCCATAAGACCCTCAGATGATTTCAACAAAGAAACCTTACAGGCAAGAAGGGGCTTGAATTATTCAAAGTCATGAAAGGCAAGGACCTACATCCAAGATTACTCCATCCAGCAAAGCTATGATTTAGAATGCAAGGGAAGATAAAGTGCTTCACAGATAATGTAAAGTTAAAGGAGTTCATCATCACCAAGCCTTTACTATATGAAATGTTAAAGGGACTTATCTATGAAAAAGAACAAAACTATGAACAGTAAAATTACAACAAACTCACAACTATAAAAGATGAACCAAAAAAACAAAAACAAACTAAACAAACAACTAAAACAGGAACAGAATCAAAGAAATGGAGATCACATGGAGGGTTTTCAGTGTGGAGGGGGAGAAGGAGAATTGGGGAAAAGGTACAGGAAATAAGAAGCATAGTTAGTAGGCACAAAATAGACAGAGGGAAGTTAAGAATAGTATAGAAAACGGAAAAGCCAAATAACTTATATTCATACCCCATGGACATGAACTGTGGGGGGGGGATGGAGTGGCAATACTGGAGGGAGAGGGGGTGCAGGGCAGAGGGAAATAAAGGGGAGAAAAAAATGGGACAACTGTAATGGCATAATCAATAAAATATACTTTAAGAAAATGGGCAAAGGACCCAAACAGGCATTTCCCCAATAAGGACATACAGAGGCCCATAGGCATATGAAAAGATGTTCAAGATCACTAGCCATCAGAGAGATGCAAATTAAAACAACAATGAAATACCACTTCACACCAGCCAGAATGGCCATAATTAACAAATAAATAAACAACAAGTGCTGTCGAGGGTGTGGAGAAAAGGGAACCCTAGGGTAGAGTTGGTGGGAATGCAGACTGATGCAGGCATGTGGAAAACAGTGTGGAATTTCCTCAAAATACTAAAGATGGAACTGCCTTTTAACCTGGCAATTCCACTGCTGGGATTATACCCTAAGAATCCTGAAACATCAATTCAAAAGAACCTATGCACCCCTATGTTCATAGCAGCACAATTTATAATAACCAAGTGCTGGAAGCAACTTAAGTGCCCATCAGTAAATGAGTGAGTCAAAAAACTGTGGTACATTTACACAATGGAATTCTATGCAGCAGAAACAAAGACGGGGCTCCTACACTTTGCAACAGCAAGGATGGAACTGGAGAGTATTATGCTAAGTGAAATAAGCCAGGTGGTGAAAAACAAATACCAAATGATCTCACCTAAAAGTGGAACCTAATCAACAAAGCAAACAAATTAACAAAATAGAACCAGAGACTTGGAAATAAAGAACAAAAGGACAGTGACCAGAGGGGAGATGTGAGGAGGATAACGGGGAAAGAAGGCGGAGTGGCAAACAAGGGAACACAATTAGAGGACTCACGGGCACAGACAATGGGGATGGATTGACTGTGGGAGTGGGGGTGCAACGTGGGAGTGAGCAATGGGGAAAGGGGCAGGACAACTGTAACTCAACAACAATAATAAAAGGAATTCAAAAATAATAAAAATAAACATTGGGAAACATAAAACTAAAAAGCTTTTGCAGAACAAAAGAAAAACATCAACAAACTGAAAGGCTAACCTACAGATTGGGATAAAATATTTGTATACCATGTGTCTGCTAAGAAGTAAATATTAAAAATATATAAAGAAAGAACTCATACAACTCATTATTCAAAAATAGTCAAATTAAAAGTGAGCAGAGGAACAGAATAGAAATTTCTCCATTAAATAAATGCAAATGTCCAACAGGTACATAAAAAGATGCTCAATATCACTAATAATCAAGAAAATGCAAATTAAAACCACAATAAGATATTGCCTCACATTGTTTAAATGGCTATCATCTTGGGTGGGGGGGCAAGTGATGGCGAGGATGGGAGAACAGGGAACTCTTTTATATTGTTGGCATGAATGGAAATTGGTGAAGCACTATGAAAAATAGTGTGGAGGGTCCTCAAAAAATATATATAACTGCCTTATGATCCATCAGTCCTAGTTCTGGGTATATATCCAAAGAAAATGCAAACAGAATATCAAACAGGTATCTGTACTCCTATGTTTACTGCAGCATTATTCACAGTAATCTGGATATAGAAACCCTCTAAATGTGTCTATCAATGCCTGACTTGATAAAGATGTTTGTGTGTGTATACAGAGAGAGAGAGAGAGACAGAGAGAGACAGAGAGAGAGAGGAACAATGTAATATAATTCATCCACCAGGAAGAAGGAAATCCTGCTATTTATGACAAAGTGGATTGAGCTTGGAGGCATCATGCTAAGAGACATAGCTAAGAAAGAGAAAACTACTGTTTGATGTCACTTATATGTGGGATCTAAAAAATCCAAACTCACAGAAACAGACAATAAAATGGTGGTTACCAGGGGCTGGGGCTAGGGAAATTGGGGAGATGTTGGTTGAAGGGTACAGACTTAGAGTTAGATGATGAAATTCCAGAGATCTAATGTACAGCATTGTGATTATAGTCAGCAATACTGTATTATAAACTTCAAAGTTGCCAAGAGACTAGATTATAAATGTTCTCACCAAAAAATGAAATAATAATTACATGACATGGTGGCAGTATTAGCTAACATTAAGGTGGTAATGATATTGCAAATATATAAATGTATCAGATCAACACATTGTACAGCCTAAACTCACAGAATGTTATATGTCAATTACATCTCAATTTCAAAAAAACCTTTATTTTTCTAGAAGAGTTTTAGGTTCACAGCAAAGCTGAGGGGAAGGTACAAAGATTCCCAATGTACTTCCTGCCTCCACACATACATAGCCTCCCCACGATCAACATCCCCTTCCAGAGTAGTACATTTGATACAATTGATGAACCTACATTGACACAGTATAACCACCCAAAGTCCAGAGTTTGCATTAGGGTTCACTCATGGTGTTATACAATATGTAAGTTTGAACCCATGTATAATAACATGTATCAATTATTGTGGAATCATACTGAGTATTTTCACTGCCTTTAAAATCCCCTTGTGCTCCATCTAGTCATTCCTCTTCCCCACCCCCAACCCCTGGCAGCTATTGAACTTCTGTGTCCGTAGTTTTGCCTTTTCCAGAATGTAGGATAGTTGGAATCATACAGTAAATAGCCTTTTCAGGCTGGCTTCTTTCACTTAGTAATATGAATTTAAAGTTATTTCAATAATTTCATGGCTTGATAGTTCATTTTTTTATCACTGAAAAATATACCATTGTCTAGATGGACCCCAGTTTATTTATCCATTCACCTACTGAAGGACATCTTGCCCACTTTTGGCAATTATGAACAAAGGTGTTCTAAATATCCCCTTACAGATTTTTGTGTAGACTTAAGTTTTCAGAACTTACATATTTTGAAAATGGAAAATAGTTGAAAGACTAGATTGTGTAACATACAAATATTTGGAATACATCAGCTACATTGCTATTATACGTCTATTGAAATAATTTAATTTAAAGGTAACATAACTTAGAGACTTCAAAGTTAAATGCCTGAACTAAGCTTTTTTATTACAGAAGTAAAATATAGGTTTGGTTTTCCAGATTCAGATATCTAATAATCTCAGCTATTCAAACCAAATAATAATCCCAAAATAAAAGAAATCATGAAAACATCTAGAAGTAAAATTGCAAAGTTTATAGGTCATATTGTTAATGGTTATTTCACTGGCCAGAGAAAAGCTGTAAAATTTCATATAACTTCCCCCACCTCTCAAGTGGAGAAAAGAGAAAGCTAGTGAATTAGCTTGGATAGCAAAATCCAAACTCATTACAGCAAAACTGAGAAGAATAGGAAAGGAAGGAGAGAGACCAGAGAAAAACAATGGACAGAAAGAAAAGCAAATGCAACAGATCTATGTTATAAAAGTCAAGAAGAGCAGCAAGCAACAGATCCACTGACATCCGTGATCAAAGATAGATCACAAGAGAATGATTGAGAAGCTCCTACTAGTGGTCTGTGGGCTTATAGCTAAAGGAGAAACTAAGCCCTTGCTAACAGTTGAGAGAATCACTGAGTTGGAGAGCTAAAACAAAAAAAAATAAAGGAAAGAAAAATACATGAAACTGAAGGTGCTTAGTCACTGTAGGTTCATATTATATTGCAAACTGCAATAGTCCCCATAGTTTTAGTTTCCAATGTAAAATCATTGATGTTTATAAACAACCTGAGTCAATTACATTTTTAAAAACTTTATTCACAAAGGCAGTGAAACTTACAGTACCCTTTGGTAAGAGTTCCACTATAAATAATCTTTTTTAAAAATGCTTGAGGGACAAAGCTTCAGTTCTCTGGGAAAAACTTACAAATACAAGACACTTAATACCCAGATCATGTAAGATAACTGAATAATTATTCTACATAGAAAAACCCCAAAGTGTAAAATGTTCTTTGATGTAATGCTAACAGGTGAATATAGATGGCACTTTGGGGACTTATTGACTGACACGTTAAGAGATAGCATACCACAGTGTTCAAGTATGAGCATTCTGGAGTCAGACAGTCCAGGGTCAAATCCTGGTTCCGCCACTCAGCTCTTATTTGATGACCTCATACTAACAGCTTAGGTAATTTTTTTTTTCTTTAAACTCTTATTACCTTATTGGGGAACAAACACCACCCCCCAAAAATAACAATATGGAAAGAGGCGCTTGACACAACAAGAACTGGATTTATCATCAAATATACATATTAAAAGCTTTTAATCCAGTTTCCTGCCCTAATTACATTCACATCTCAGTTGGTTTAATGTTTTTTGTTCTTTTAATTTAATTTTATTTATTATTTATGCAATTACAGTTTCCTGCTTTATTGTTCTGTGTCTCAGTTTCTTCATTTGTAGAAAACAAATCTTACCTACTTCATAGAGTGGCTGGAGGAGTTAAATGAGATAAAACAGAAAAAGGATTAGCATAGTGCCCAGTACATGGTAAACAGTCAATACATGTTAGTAATTATTATCATTACACATCATTTGGACATATCAAATAATTTACCCGCTTTTAGTCTCTCCTGATTCTAATCCTTCTTATTCTCTGCCATCACATCAATTTTCTTAAAGCTGACCTACTAAAAAATGTTCAATGACTATTGTGTAACAATCAATTCTATATAGTTTTTTTTGTTTTCAAATTTAAGGCAGTTAACACCCTTCCAAAATTTGGTAACTTTCTCCCATAATTTATACTAATTATACATCAGTATTATCATCACTATTTTATTTTATTTTTAATTATATATTATTGATTATGTTATTACAGTTGTCCTGATTTTTCACCCTTTACCCCCATCCACCCAACACCCTCCACTCCCATAGGCAATCCCTACAACTTGTTCATATCCATAGACTGTGTGCAAAAGTTCTGTGGCTACTCCATTTCTTATAATGTTCTTAACCTCCCACTATTTATTTTGTATCTACCAAATATGCTTCTTATTCCCCATATCTTCCCCCATTCTCCCCCTTGCCCCTCCGAACTCATAACCCCCCAAATGACCTCCATATCTCATTTTCTTAGTTGTTTTTTTCTAGATGCAATTATTGATAGATATGTATTTTTGCCATTTTATTGTTCATAGTTTTGATCTTTTTCTTAAATAAGTCTTTTAAACATTTCACATAATAATGGTTTGGTGATGATGAACTCCTTTAGTTTTTTCTTGCCTGGGAAGCTCTTTATCTGCCCTTTGATTCTCAGTGATAGCTTTTCTGGGGAGAGCAATCTTGGCTGTAGGTCCTAGTTTCTTTTTTTTTTTTCTTTTGGTGATTTTGAATATTTCTTGCCAATTCTTTCTAGCCTGAAAAGTTTCTTTTGATAATTTGGCTGACAGTGTTATGGAAACTCTCCTGTTGGTAAATAACTTCTTTTCTCTCACTGCTTTCAAGATTCTCTCTTTATCTTTAACCTTCGGCATTTCAGTTATGATGTGTCTTGGGGTGGGTCTCTTTGCATCCGTCTTGTCTGGGGCTCTCTGTGCTTCCTGGACTTGCATGTCTATTTCCTTCACCAAGTTAGGAAGTTTTCTTTCATTATTTCAAATAGAGTTCCAATTTCTTGTTCTTTCTCTTCTCCTTCTGGCACCCCTATGATGCAAATGTTGGACCTCTTGAAGTTGTCCCAGAGGTTGTTTATACTATTCTCATTTTTTTTGGATTCTTTTTTCTTCTCATTGTTCTGATTTGTTGTTTTTTGGTTCCTTATGTTCCAAATCATTGATCTGATGCTCAGCTTTATCTACTCTACTGTTGTTTCCCTGTAAATTTTTCTTTATTTCAATTAGTGTATCCTTCATTTCTGACTGGGTCTTTTTTTGCTGCTAAGACCCTCACTAAGTTCCTTGAGCATCCTTATAACCAGTGTTTTGAACTCTGCATCTGATAGATTGCCTATCTCCATTTCATTTAGCTCTTTTTCTGGAGTTTTGATCTGTTTTTTTCATTTGGACCATATTCCTTTGTCTCCTCCTTTTGGCAGTCTCCCTGTGTTTGTTTCTGTGTATTACATAGAGCTGCTTTGACTCCTTGTCTTGATAGTATGGCCTTGTATAGAAGGTGTCCTGTAGCGTCCAGTGTCACAGCCTCCCCTATCGCCCAAGCTGGATACTCGAGGTGCACCCTTCATGTTGGCTGAGTACATGCTCCTGTAGTTGAGCCTTGGTTGCTGTTGGCAGATTAATGGGAGGGATTTACCCAGGCCAATCATCTGCAATGATTGGTAGTTACCACTGACTATCAATCTCTGCCCTCTGTGGAGGATCAGCTGTGCAGGGGCATGGTGGTGGTGTTCTGAAATGGTTTGTAGTTGTCCACTGGAAGTGCTCACCCTGGTATTTCCTGGGTGGTTCTGGCCAAGGTCAGCTGCCCCCTGTGTTCCCTGGGCTACCCTACCTGAGCTGTAAAGGGATATGAGATGGCTCCTACTTGTGCTGGGCTTGGAGATTCCCAAAGACATGCTGTGAATCTAGGCTAGCTGCTGCTAGTGCCCAGCCTGAGGCTCACGGAGGTCAGTTCTTGGTTTTTTGAGAGGATTTACAAAGTTGTGCAGTATGAGCCAAGTCCATCCATTCACATGGAAAAGCAGCTTGGGTGTGCCTGTAAGTTGGGTGGGGTAGAGTCTCTGGGAATCTCCAAGGTGGGTCAAATAGTGTTAGCTAGGTGGATAGAGTCTCAGATATGGCACCATCTTGCTGGCTATGTGGCTCTGTTGGGGGAGGGTTAAGAAAAAAGACAGTGGCCTCTACTCGCATTGGTGCTGGACATTTCAGTTTCTCCCTATATACCACTGGTGCCTTTCAAGCTGCTACTCCAGTGCTGGAGCTCAGAGGGAATGAATCTCAGTAGGTGAGTCTGTGTGTGGGTTCTTTAATAGAAACTGCTTGGGGCTCTAGTAGTTTCTTCCACCTACACAATCCCCACTGGTTTTTGCAGCCAGAAGTTGTGAGGACTTATCTTCCTCACACTGTAACCCTGGACTGGGGTTCTTAGTGTGGGGCTGGGACTCCTCACTCCTGAGATATTCTTCATGAATTTTTATCTACCACACATGGGTGAGGGACCAGCCCATTCTGCATCTGTGCTCCTCCTACCAGTCTGGATGGATGTGGTTTCTTTAATTCCATAGTTGTCAGACTTCGACTCAACTTTGTTCTGATGTCTCTTAGTGATGGTTGTTTTATATTGTAATTGTAATTTTGATGTGGTTGTGTGAAGAGGCGAACCATATCTGCCTACGTACCACTATCTTGATGGGAAGTCCTCCATCCCCATTTTACAGACAAGAAACTGATGTTCATTCAGTTAAGAAAGATATTGCCCCATGAAACAGCTTTATATCTTTACTTCTAGTTCAGCAACCTGTAATAAACCTTGAAATTAAAATGTAGACAATAACTTAATTTTAGTCCACAGATAATACTGCTTCCTCTGAGTCCACAAGAACTTCAAGGCATGGAGATGATCTGAAAAAGATTTAAAGACCCAAATGATTCTGTATTTTCCATTATTTCTGTATTTATCTATTCTTGGTGGGAGGTAAATAGACTTGAAATTCTTTATAACCACCTTCATGCTAATACATATTTAATAACATAAAGGAGGAGGAGAATGATTTGAGGTAAAGAAGGCAATGTGCATGAAGAGGGGAGGAAATGGAAAGGGAGACCAAATATAAACAAAAACAAATGAGAAAGGAGGAAGGAAAGGATAAAGATGAGCCTATCACTAATACACATTTTCTTTTGTTTTCTGAAAAGAAATAGATAAAAGTCCTAAAAGTATGCACCCATGTAGTATCTTTCACAAGAGGGTACTGGTATACAGGATGACAAGATGAATATAAGTGAATGCACCTTAGAGCAACAGAAAAGTTATCTCACCACAGTTTGGCACTTACTATTGAGTCATTCTCTTCATGCATTTCCCATCCTCTGCTATCCAGAGTATGTTCTGGGGAACTTTTGAGGAAACAACTTATCTGTTATTATATCAAGGTGAAAACCACACCATTTTAGCCCCACATATAAAATGAAACAAAAAATAAAGCATAAATATTGCATTGTTAAAGAAGCTGGGCATCATACACTATTATGCAAAATGGCTATTTTTTAAAAATAATTATACAAATTACCTATATTTCTTTTCTTTTCTTTTTACCTATATTCTTTAATGTTAGGCAACAGTTTCACAGTTGCATGATGAAATCCATGAAAAGTACTCATCACTAGATCTGAGATCTTTTCTTAGCACTTTCACACGTATCACTTCAATGGCCCTGTAAATATAATAGTAGTGATTGTTTTCTTTACTTAGTTCATTCCTCAGAGTCACTGGAGAGGCCATCAATTAGGTTTGAGCAAGATTCCATGTTGGGAATCAAATCTGGTGGGAAAAGAATACCACACCTAAATTGAGAAACTCTTAAAAAATGCAATTTGGCTTTTGAAATTGCAAATGATCCTAATAGAAAAGAGGGAAGGTTGTGGTGCCTTAATAAACCAATGTCATCACACAAGTAGCTTTCTGATTAATTATTTTAGGAGAACATTTCTTTAAAATAGGAAGAAAGGACAGGCCAATATAGAATATTAATGTATTTGAAGCATAAATAACATTCTTTAAAATATAGTTTTCCCCCAATTAGTACTATGATTGCAGTATTCTAGTTAACAGTGTGCATCCAGGGATTTACTAAGCAAAGCAAAGAGTGCTGTTTGTGTTATCCAAAATAGACATAATAAGCAGTGTATATTGTGTTTAATAATATGTATAGCGCTTTCATGTGCATTCTTTTGTTTGATCCACATGAGCAGCCTTAATGAAGAAATTACCAATTTCTCTATTTTACAGAGGAGAAAATGAGAGGTCAGAAAAAATAATTGACTTGTGTCATGCTGTTAATAGATGGTGGCCCAGAGACTGAAAGTCATGGCTTCTTGCTCCAAAGTTCATGTTTGTTGGTCTTTGCTGCTGACTTTCAGAATGAATGTATTACCATGTAGTTGAGAAAAATGAGCCTGAATTTATTTTTGTTTGTATTTCACACAAATTGATGTTTAAAATATACATCTATTAGAATTCTTTTCATTCTAAATTAAACTTTTTATTTTAGCATCTATGTTCATCAGAGATATTGGCCTGTAATTTTCTTTCTTTGTTGTGTTTTTCCCTGGTTTTGGAATTAGGATAATACTGACCTTGTAAAAAGAGTTTGAAAGTCTTCCCTCTTCTTGAATTTTTTTTTTGAACAATTTGAGAAGGATAGGTGTTAGTTCTTCTTTGAATGTTTGGTAAAATTTGCCTATAAAGCCATCTGATACAGGGCTCTTGTGTGCCTGGGTTTTGTTTGTTTGTTTGTTTGTGTGTGTGTGTGTTTGTTTTTAAATCATTGCTTCAATATCAGAAGTTGTTATCAGCCTATTCAGGTTTCCTGCGTCTTCCTGATTCAGTTTCGGAAGATGGTATGTTTCTAGAAATTTATCCATTTTGCCCAGGTTTCCCAATTGTTTGGAATATAGTTGTTCATAATAATTTCTTACAATCCTTTGTATTTCTGTGGTATCAGTTGGTACTTCTCCCATCTTATTTCTGAATTTATCCTCAACAAAATGTTGTGAGGTAATTGTAAATTCACATACAGTTGCAAGAAACAGTACAGAGAGGTCTCATATACCTTTTAACCAGTTTTTCCAACAGTAATGTCTTTAAAAATATAATACAGTATCACAACCAGGATATTGTCATTGATACAGACAACACACAGAACAGATCTATCACCATAAGGATTGCACATGTTACCATCTTATAGCTAAACCCATTTCTCTGTTCTCCAACTCCCTTCTTAAATATTGGCAACCACTATTATGTTCCCCATTTCTACAATTTTATCATTTCAAAAGTATTATATGAATATGGTTTTTTGGATTTTTTTTCTTTCAGCATAATCTTTTGGAGATTCACACAGGTTATTTCATGTGTCAATAGTTTATTTATATTTATTGCTGAGTAAAATTCCATGATATGAATGTTTGTTTAACCATCTGCCTGTTAAAGGATTATTGTTTCCAGTATTTCACTATTACACATAAAGTTGCTGTAAATGTTTTTATATGAAGATAAGCTTTCATTTCTCTGGCATAAATGCCAGGAGTGCAATTGCTGGGTCATGTTATAGTTGCATATTTCTTTTGGGGTTTTATGGGAGGATGTATCAAATTTCTTTTTTATTGAATTTATTGGGGTTACATTGTTCAATGAAATGATATAGGTTTTAAGTGTACAATTCTGCAAGACATCATCTGCACATTGCATTGGGTGCTCACCATCAAAATCCTAGTCTCCTTCTGTCACCATTTATCCCCTATTTATTGTCTTCCCCCTGTCCCCATCCCCCTTTCCCTCTGATAATCACCATACTGTTGCCTGTGTCTGTGAGGTGTTTTTCTTTTGCTTAATACCTTATACCTTCACCTTTTCACCCAGCCTCCAAGCCCTCTCCCTTCTGACAGCTATCAGTCTCTTTTCTGTAGCTATAGTCTGTTTTTGTTTTTTTTAAGAAACCACTGTTTTCCAGAGTAGCTGTATTATTTTACATTCTCATTAGCAATATATATGTGATCCAGTTTTTCTGGTCCTAACCAGATTTTGACATTGTCATTTTTTAATACATTATGATAGGTGTCTCATGATAGCTCATTCTGGTTTTATTTGCATTTCCCTAATGGCTAATGATGGTTTTTGTTATGTGCTGATTTGTCATCTGTATATCTTCTTCAGTGAAATGTCTCTTCATGTCTTTTGCCCATTTCTAGTTGGGTGCTTTTTGTTTTGCTTTGTCTTTTTTAACTGGTGAGTTTTCAGGAATCTTTATATCTTGTAGGTACTAGGCCTTTACAAATAATGTGGTTCATAAATATCTCTTCACAGTACATAATGTTCCTTTTCATACTCTTAACATGGTCTTTGGCAGAATAAAAGTCTAAATTTTGAGGAAGTCAAATTTATCAACGTTTCTTTTTATGAATTGTGCTTTTGTTTTCAAATCTAAGAACTCTGTTTATCCATAGGTACTGATGAGTTTCTCATTTACTTCTTTCCAAAGGTTTTAATATTTTCATTTTACATTTAAGTCTATGATCCATTTTGAGTTACTTTGCTCCAGCACAATCTGCTGAAGAAGCTGCCTTTCCGCAATTCAATTGTTTTTGCACGATTCTCTCAAACATCAGTTGGACATATTTCTGTATGTCTATTTCTGGGTTCTCTATTCTGTCCCATTTTTCTATGTCTCTATCCCTCCACCAATACTATACAGCTTTAATTATGGTAGTTATACACTATCTTAAAATTGGCTCTATTAATTCCTCTCTATTTTCTTTTTAAAATTACCTTAGTTATTCTAGATATCTTTCTTTTCCATGTAAATTTGTCTACCAAGGTCTATCTGGAAAAAGTCCAGCAATTGTAAATGTAACAAGAACAGTTTGTGCAACATCAATGTAACCTGGCAGCCAAGGTGAGTGAACTGGAATGTGCATGTGTGAACAATGATAACTTCACCGTACTAGCTGGTGGGGCGAGTAGATGCTACTGAGTGAGCATGTGTACCATTTGGCCATCACATTCAAAATGACTGAGTAGAGCAATGGATCTACATAAAATTTTGCATTAAGCTTGAACATTCCTCCCCAGAAACTATTCAGATGATTCAGAAGGCCACAGATATGGGCAACTGGTGACTGGAGCTTCATCACAACAATGTGCCTGCTCATACGTCACATACCATGCAGAGTTGTTGTTTTTTTTCCCAAAACATCAAATAAGGCAAGTGACTCAGCCCTCCTATAGCCCATGTTTGGCACCTTACAATTTCTGGCTTTCCCCAAAACTAAAGTCACTTTTGAAAGGGAAGAGATTTCAGGCCATTGATTAGATTCAGGAAAATATGATAGGGCAGCTGATGGTGACTGGGAGAACTCTGTGAGGTCCCAAGGTGCCTACTTTGAAGGGGACTGAGGTGTCATTGTCCTATGTACAATATTTCTTGTATCTTGTATCTTCTTCAAGAAATGTCTTTATTTGTTCATAGTACATGGCTAGATACTTTCTGGACAGACCTAGATCTTGCTGTGATTTTGATAAGAATTTAGTTAAACCTGAATATTTGTTTAGAAAAATTGGCACCTTTTAAAAAAAGTATGTTTTTAGTTTTGATTTTAGAGAGAGAAAAGGGAGGGAGAAAGAATGAGAGAGAAACATCAGCTGCCTACCACATGTGCTCCACCTGCGGACTGAACTCACAGTCCAGGCATGTGCCCTGACTGGTGACCTTTAGGTTTGTGGGACAATGCCCAAACCATTGAGCCATACTGGCTGAGGGAAAGTTGGCATCTTAATATATTATCTTTCAGTCCATGACAAAGGTATAGCTTTCTTATTTACATTTATTTAGTTCCTCAATTTCTTTCTTCAGTGTTTTGTAGTTTTTAGCAAATAAGCCCTGGATATGTTTTATTAGACTTTGTGCAATTGTAAATGTTAGGCTTTAAATTTTTGTTTCTGTATGTTTACCTCTAGTATGTAAGAATACAATTAATTTTTGTATATTTATCTTGTATCCTAAGACTTTGCTAAACTCACTTATTAATTGTGTTACTTGTTGATTCCCTAAGATTTTTCCTGTAGACAAACATGTTATCTTCAACTAAAGAAAGCCTTATTTCTTCTTTTATAATCTATATAAATTTTATTTCCTTGCCTAGCCTCGTCACACTAGCTAGAATTTCCAGAACAATGTTGAATAAGGACAGGGAGAATAACCATTTGACCTTTGCTTCTGATCTTAGGGAAAAAGGATTCAGTCTTTCATCATTACGTATAATGTTAAGTGTAGAATTTTTATAGATGCTCTTCATAAAGTTGAGGAAGTGCCCTTCTATTCTGGTATTTCTGAGAGCTCTTATCCTGAGTAGGTGTTGATTTTTATCAAATGCTTTTTCTGTGTCTATTGAGAAAATTATGTGTTTTTTGTTCTTTATTCTGTTAATATGGTGTATTATATTGATTACTTTTGTGTATTGGACACAAAACATTCCCATAATAAAACCCATTTAGTCATGGTGTATAATCCTTTATAATATGTTGCTGGAATTAGTTACTAGTATTTTAAGAAGCATTTTTGCATCTATATTCATAGAAATATTGTTTTCTAGTTTTCTTGTGTTGTCTTTGTTAAGTTTTGGTATCAGGGAAATGCTAACTTCATAGCATGAGGTTTTCTGGAAAGGATAATGCAGAATTAGTCTTAATTATTCATATACTAAATAGAATTCACCAGTGAAACTGTCTAGAACTGTAGTTTTCCATTTGGAGAGTGTGTTTTTTAATTATGAATTTACTATCTTTAATAGTTATAGGACAATTTAGATTATCTATTTTATTTTGATTGAGATTTTGTAGCTCATGGTTTTGAAGGAATGGGTATATTTTCTTACTTGTCAAATTTATAAACAGCAAGTTGTTCATAATATTCTTATTATCTTTGTTATTTATTTTTATCTTTATTGTATTTTCCATTACAATTTCCATTACAATTACACACATATCCCCCAGCAATCACCACACTGTTGTCCATGTCCGTGAGTTCTTTTTCCTTTTTGCCCAATCCTTCCATTTCCTAACTTTGCGCCCACCAACTAGCTGTCATTTTGCTCTCCCCTATGAGTCTATCCCCTTTATCCTCATTAGTTCAATTTGTTCATTAGATTCCACATATGAGTGAAATCATATGGTATTTGTCTTTCTCTGACTGGTTTATTTCACTTAGAATAATGTTCTCCATATCCATCCATACTGTACCAAAGGGTAAATTTTTCTTCTTTTTTACTGTTGAGTAGTATTCCATGTATAAATGTCCCATAGTGTTTTTATCCACTCATCTACTGATATTCACCTGGGCTGCTTCCATATCTTGGAAATTGTAAAAAACACTGCAATGAACATAGTGGTTCTTATGTTCTTTCTAATTAGTGTTTTGGGTCCTTCAGATATATACCCAGAAGTGGGATCACTGGGTCAAAAAGAAGATCCATTTTCAATTTTTTCCAAATCTTAACCTACTTTATTGGGGGTTTTTTTGTACATTTTATTGATTCTGCTATTACAGTTGTCTCATATTTTTCTCTCCTTTACCCCTCCACCCTGCACTCCATCCCATCATCCCCTGTCAACATTTTCCCACCACCACTTTCCCCAGCCCCATCTACCCCCACCTCCCACCCTCAATCCTTCCTACACTTGGCTTTGTTGATGGGTCCTTTATTCATGTTCCTTCATGACCCTTCTCCTCCTTTTCCCCTGTTATTCCCCCTCCTTCGTCCCTTCTGGTTACTGTCAGTTTGTTTTTTTTATTTCAATGTTGCTGGTTATGTTTTGCTTGCTTGTTTGTTGATTAGGTCCCACTTATAAGTGAGATCATATGGTATCTGTCTTTCACTACCTGGCTTATTTCACTTAGCATAATGCTCTCC
Source organism: Mormoops blainvillei (assembly GCA_004026545.1). NCBI lineage: Eukaryota > Metazoa > Chordata > Mammalia > Chiroptera > Mormoopidae > Mormoops > Mormoops blainvillei. Next base: position 12,372 of record PVJD01011016.1, on the reverse strand, counting down.
AGTTCCATCCATGCTGTCGCAAAGGATAGTAGTTCTTTCTTTCTTTCTGCTGCCTAGTATTCCACTGTGTAAATGTACCATAGTTTTTTGATCCACTCATTTACTGCTGGGCACTTAGGTTGCTTCCAATTCTTTTTGAGGTATCTCCATACTGCTTTCCACAGTGGCTGTGGCTGCACCAGTCTGCATTGCCACCATCAGTGTAAAAGTGTTCCCCTTTCTCTACGTCATTGCCAGTACTTGTTTGTTGATTTATTAATGACAGCCATTCTGACAGGTGTGAGATGGTATCTCATTGTGGTTTTAATTTGCATTTCTCTGATGATTAATAATGATTAGTCACTAATTAGTGATGATTAGCACCTTTTCATATGTCTATTTGCCATCTGTATGTCCTCCTTGGAGAACTATCAGGTCAGGTCCTTTGCTCATTTTTTAATTAGATTACTTGTTTATTTGGTGTTGAGTTTTGTACGTGCTTTATAAATATTGGATATTAACCTCTTATCAGATGTATTAGCAAATATGTTCTCCCATTCTGTGGGTTGTCTTTTTATTTCCTTCATCTTGCTTTAGGTTTATTTTGCTCTGCCAGTTCTTGATGTAGAAACTTAGATTATTAATATGAAATCCTTTCCTTTTTTCATTCAGCCTATATCTTTTTTTTTAATTCCATTTGAGTTTCCCTTTATGATCCATAGCTTACTCATATTTGTGCTATTTAATTTCCAAGTGTTTAATGATTCTCCTTTGCCTTTATGTTACTGATCTCTTATTCAAGTTAGTTGTGATCGGAGAACAAACTGTGTATAATTATAATTTTTGTTATATCTCTTGAGTGTTTTTTTATGATCCTGGGTATAGTGTATCTTGGTGCATGTCCCATGGGTGCTTGAAAAGAATGTATGTTCTGTCATTTTGGGGTGGAACATTCTATATATGTCAATTAGATACTTTTGCTTGATTATTTTGTTTAGATCTTCTATAACTTTGCTGATTTTCTGTGTAGTAGTTCTGTTAGTTGCTGAGATTTGGGTTTTGAATTTCCCAAATACATTTGGAGATCTGTCTATGTCTCCTTTTAGCTCTGTCTGCATTGCAACATGTACTTTGAGGTTCTGTTGTTTGGTTCATATACATTTAGTATCATTGTAACCTCTTGACATATCAATCTTTTTATTATTATGTTATACCCTTTTTTGTTTTATATGTAATTTCCAGAGCTCTTTCTGGTTCTTAACAGGAGGAATAAGGAAAAGCATGTTTGTTAATTGTCCTTGATACAGAAGTCTCAGAATTTACTTTTAAAGTAGGTTGAATTAACTTAAATGATAGGTTATCTCAAAACAGCCAGTTACTGTTTAATATGCATTGGTTGTTTTTTAAGGTAACTGATGATGAAAATCTACTATTTTAAAAAATAAATTCTTGCTGCTTTCTGGGCTTCAAGCATTATGCTTTACCACTATGACCAGTGCCCATTCTGATTGGATAGAGTCTGCATCCTATCAGATATTAAATATTTTGTATATCGACCTGGTTGGTGTGGTTCAGTGGATTGGGTGCCAGTCTGTGAACCAAAGGACCTCCAGTTCCATTCCCTGTCAAGGAACATCCTTGGGTTGCAGACCAGGTCCCCATTAGGGGGCACGTGAGAAGCAACCACACATTGGTGTTTCTGTCCCTCTCTTTCTCCCTTCCTCACCCTCTCTCTAAAAATAAATAAAATATTTTTATAAATACATACATACATACATAAATACATAAGGGGAGCTCCAGGTAAGCCTAGAAGATTGAACAAGTACATTTATCTTCACAGCTAAAACTCACTAAAATGACAACAAAGACTTAAAAGTCTTAAATCCTAAAAAGACTAAGAGAACATGAGATGACAGCAGAAGAGAAATGTCAACACAAGTTTTTTAAGCCGAAAAGTAGATGGACAGGTGGTAACTGACTTAGTATAGTAGATAATACTGAAACCTAAGCCAGAAACTGGGCAGAAGCCAAAAACAAAAAACCAAAAAACAAAAACAGCAAGGCCATCCATGCTGCAGAACCTCAGAAAGTCTTGGATTTGTTGGCACTATGAACCTCTAGAGGCAGGAGTGTGGGTAAGATTGAAAACAGAATGATGGAATGGCAGTTGGTAAGAGGAGTATATAGCCCCTCCTCCTAACGTCAATGTGCATGCCATGGAATAATTTACCTTTGAAAATGCATGTAGAATACTGGAAGATTTTTCTTGCTGAAAAAGTTTATATGGCTAAGAACTGGAGTGAGTTGCCACACTGAAAGTAAGGATTTAATGTCTGCATACTAAATAATGCAATCTTTTATCTCTACACATTCCTTTTGTATATGCCAAAAATACCAACAGTCAGGCTTGTAACGCTTCATAGGAAATTGGAATAGTCCTCTCTGTGGAAACTAAGTTGTCCAATAGAAAAGACCTAAAAATATTGACACTTTGGAGAACCCTAGTAAAATAGTAGTCTTCTCAACTTACAGGGAAATGTACCACATAAAAGTGTCTATTCATATGCAAAGAACTTCTAATCAGCTTCTTAGTCTCTTACTAGTACATAAGAATGGGCCATCAAAACCAGCACATGAAGGAAAGAGAGACATAAACAATAGAACATAAAAAGTGAGTTTTCAGGAAACAGAAAATGTAAAGAAGAAAAAACTTTAAAAATGTGTATTTCAAAAAATGAGCATTCATTAATGATTGGCTATAAAATAAAAGAACATTCAGAGAACAAGAAAACTGTTTGGGAAGTTTAAAATAAGACAAAATATAGAAGTGTTGAAATATAAATTAGAAGAAACCTCCTGGAAACTAGGATTCAAAAAAAAAAAAAAGGATGAAGTGTGACATGGGGATCAAACTAGGATATCCAACACCTAGATATGGAAAAAAGGAAATTATGCAAGAAAATGGGAATACATCAGTTTCCCAACTGAAAGGGCCTGCCAAGTACCTAGTATAATAAATAAAAGTAGTTAACACAAGAGCATACCATAGTGAAATTTCAAAGTACCATGCAAACGAAGTGGCCCTGTTGACTTAACAGCAGCACAAAAGCCAGAAAACAATTAGCTGATGCTTTCGAAAGTGTGAGATTATAACTCTATACCCACACAAACTTCATGGTGGAATAAAGGGATTTTTCAGACATGAAAGTTCTCAATTAACATTTTGTCTCTCAAATAGCCTTGCACAGAAAGTTCATTGAGTCCCCAGTTGGGGGCGTTCGAGAGACAACCGATCAATATATCTCTCCCACATCGATGTGTCTCTGCTTTTCCCTCCCTTCCCTTCCCTAAAAATAAATAAATAAAATATTTTAAAAACTAAAGTACTTGGAGGTTGTATTCAATCAAAATAAAGGAATGAACTAAAACAGAGAAAGACTGTGTGGAAAATAGTATCGAGAGTTTTCAGGGCTTTCCCCAGGAAGCTGTGGAACCTGTACAAGGATCCCTCCTGCTGATGGTTCAACCAGGTAAAAACTATTTCAAAGAGAGTACTTGGTGGGAAAGGTTGAGTAGGGCTGCTTTGATTCAAGGGTAAAGCACCAAGAATGCTAGACAGCAAGAAGTTTCTCAAGAAAAGCTTTTCCAAAATGACAAGAGGTCACCTAAGGAAATTTTGAAAGGAGGAAAATGTTAGAGAATTGTATTTTCATCATCTACATAGAGAACATCCAATTCAAGAAAGTCTTGAAAGTTACTCTGATGAGCAGATGGCAGAGTGGCAACCAGGTAGTTTAACCTTATCTAGAAGTCACAAGTAAAGACTGACTTATAAGGAAAATGGGGAATCAGGTAAAGTTGGTATAAACACCTGTTATTTCTGTTTTCCCTGCCTGCACTCAGATTCCTTATGCCAGCATGTTTCTCTTACCTAGCTAAAACTTATCATTACCTTAAACAGACTTGTCCATAATATAAACCATATTATCGAATCTTGCAAACCTGCCATGTAACTTAATATCAAACCTTAGCCTTGCCAGTCCCTTTCAGCTAATTGTCATAGATCTGTTAAATAAATCTATGCTGAGATGGTAATGACAGATAACAGATTTATATACTACCCATCCAGAGGTATTTGCATTTCAACAGACTACTCATAGACACTAACGGACTAATTTCAAATGAGCTAGAGATGAGAATATTTTTTTAAAGGTAGGAATCCTCAACTCTCACAACACAGGCAACCACCTAATACACCCATGGGCAAAATGAGCTGGAAATCTGTGTCTAAGATTATGTCAATAATTTTCTGGGACCTTGTTATTCACATAGTCATGGTGAAACTAAGCTGACTCCCAAAATAATAAATATTATAGATCAAAAAGTAGAAATGGTTTTCAGATTATCACATGGTTGTTCTGGTTTAGGGTGAGGGAAGTCTTGAAATAATTTTAAACAAGATCGAAGACATGTTAGTGGTTAATGAAATTGCTTCGAAACCATGCCTCAAATTTAAAATCCAGTATGTTTAGAATTAAGCACTGGGAGATGATCAAGTCCACTTAAAACTGCTTTATATCAACATGGTATACTGTACTCTGATACAATGAAACGTATCAAAGAAATATAATGTTATTACAATAGAAGACAGAAAGGAATTTTATACAATCAACTCATTTATGTTGGTAATCCAAATCACATTAAAACATGTAGGCCAACATAATTGGAAACAGAATCATGTCCAAAATAACACTTGAGTCATGTCAGGTCATTATGAGCACAAATGTACTGGACAAGTCCATAACTTTAAAATCTAAGAAAAGTGATAGGGGACTGAGGGATTTCAGTAAACGCAGCTAGTACATACCTCATATTTAGAGCTATCAAATTCGCATTGTGAACTTTAGCACAAATCTCACTGCAACTCAGGGGGCATATTCTAATTCTGGTAATAGCATTTACCAAAGTGGTCTGATGACTTCAGTTAAATCATATCTAAGTCAAAGTATAAAATCTAAGTTAGGGTATTAGGAAGAATATGAAAATAAATGCATTTAGATATATAAGATGAGGATATTATTTCAATACTTTGCAATGCACGATGGGGTCAGGAACTCAGTTTGGTATGCTGGGTACAGTGGCAAGAGCCCAGTACTAAATGCCACAGTCTCTCAGGGGCAAGAGACAACGATGCCATGACATTCCACAAATGTCCTTTCACACGGTAAAAATATTTCTGACAGTCACTCTGCCCAAACCTTCCTATTCGTAACACTGCCAGCTGTTGTGTCATTCATAGTGACAGGAAAGGAGAGAGAAAAAGACGATTGTGGTGAAAAAGATAGTAGGAGTTAAATCACTGCGTGGCAAACAAGCAAGATGTACCTGAACTACACATTGTCACACTCCTGTCTCAAAGTGCTAAGGGGGAAAATATTCCATTTGCCTCAGGGAAATGGGTAGTCTCAATATACAAATGATCACAATTCAAAAGAAAGACATGGAATCTAGTTAAATCAGAGTGTGAAAAAATGGTAACTCTTGAAGGGATTTTGGTGGTAGGAACACTTCATCCAGTAACTTTTTTTTTTTTTTGGTGGTGGTGGGGCAAGGTAGCATAGCTTCACATTGAAAGTTATTCAGAAATTCACTATGTTAAACAATTCAAAAAGACCTATTTTGATTTAGGGGCCAGCTAGAATAAAGCACTCATTCCCCATAACTACCACAGTCATCTCTAAGACATCTCTAAGGAATTCTAGGACTCTTCACCACACCTTTGGATAAGGACATTTCCAAGCCCAAAATTATTCTGCCCAAGGACCCCTGTGATGAGTTAATGTCAATCCAAATTTTTCACCAAGTATCCCAAGCCTAGGAACAATTGCCAGCAACATATTACCTACCTTATATTATGTGGCCCTTCTTAGTTTCCTCAAATGAGCACTTAACATTATCTCATATTCACTTAGCAGCTTCAGCAAATTGGAAAAGCTTTACTGTAATGAAATACTTAAGAATATATACATGAATGTAAGTTGTTATTTTTTCCAAAAGTTTTCACAATTTTAGAAACCAAACATGGTCAGTCTTAAGTATAAGATATTTGCTACAGTATTTGCTTTTATATCCTGACAAAATTGGTTACCTGACTCACTGAAAGCTCTCAAAAAACAAAATGGTTATTTTTTTCTGATTAGCGTATAAATTGACATTCTGTGGCATTTTCAGAAAGGATCCATGATGTACAAAGTAGAACATTACCTATTTCAGTAGGTATAAAATAATTTTTTTTAGGAATTGAATTGTCATTGTAGAAAAATATTATCAGAATATTTGTTGCATATTTAGTCATAGTAAGGTGTGAACTATGTAAAAATGTATGACTACCTGTGAAGTTCATAGTCTTTATTTACAAAAAAAAAAAAAAACAAACCCAGAGTCTTGCAGTTAAGTACCTTTGTTTTGAGAGAAAAAAAAGCTGAATAGTTTTCCCTTAGGGCACCTTAATGACCAAAACAATCTCATTTTTTCACCTCAGACTCTGTTCATGAAAGGTGGCGATAGATCAAATCCAGACAAATTTTTTCCCTTGCCTCAAACATGTAATAATGGGCTCTTAAGATGCAGAATCAATTTGACTGATTCTACCTTTGCCTCTACTCTCGAATGCTCCTTCTGAATGACCCTCACTTGGCCTGTGGTCAAGAACTTTACAACCACAGGAATTACTTTCCTCTGGAAAATGACCTTTCTTTGTTTGGAATGTGTTTTTAAACAGCCTTAGAGAAATTTGTAGACTTTCTGCTCTATGTTCTTTTCTTTTGTTTTTTTTTTAAGCATAATTGATTTTTTGTATTATAACTGTTTTTTAAATCATTTTTATTTAACAATTAGAGTTGATTATATTAGTTTCAGGTGTACATCCCAGTAATTAGACATTATATTACTTACTAAGTGATCATCCTGATAAATCTCAAACCCATGTGACACCATGCTTAGTTATTATATATTATTGACTATATTCCCAATGTTGTAGTTTACATCGCCATGATTATTCTGTTACTATCAATTTGTACTTCTTAATCTCTTCACATTTTTTACCCACTCCCATCTGGAAACCATCAAAATGTCTGTATTAATGGGCCTTTTTCTGTTCTACTTATTTTATTTTTTAGATTCAGTTGTTGATAGAAGACATGACAATGAACCTACTGCGATTTTATTGCTAATTTTTTATTTTTCTTTTCTTCTTCTTGAGTAGGATCCTTTAACATTTCATGTAATACTAGTTTGGTGGTGATGAACTCTTTTAGCTTATTCTTGTATGGGAAACCTTTTACATATCCTTCCATTCTAAATGATAGGTTTGCTAGGTAGAGTAATCTTGGTTGGAGGTCCTTGCTTTTCATCGCTTTGAATGTTTCTTGCCAATCCTTTCTGGTTTGCAAACTTTCTCTTGAGAAATCAGCTGATAGTCTTCTGGGAGCTTTCTTGTGGATAACTAACTGCTTTTCTCTTGCTGCTTTTAAGATTTATGTTTAACATTTTGCATTTTAATTATGGTGTGTCTTGGTACAGGCCTCTTTTGTTTCATCATCTTAGGAACTCTCTGCACTTCCAAGGATTGTATGTCTGTTTTATTCACCGGGGTAGGGAAGTTTTCCATCATTATTTTAAAAATAGGTTTTCATTGTCTTGCTCTTTCTCTTCTCCTTCTGGCACTGTCAGGTGCAAATGTGTACCAGAGGCTCCTTACACTATCCTCATTTTTTGGATTTTTTTTTTCTGTTATGATTGAGTGTTTTTTGCTTCCTTCTATTCCAAGTCACTGTTTTGATTCTCAGCTTCATCTAGTCTACTGTCAATTATCTGTAAATTTTTCATTTCAATTAGTGTAGGCTTCATTTCTGATGGATTCTTTTTTATGATTTTGGTTCCATGTCCTTTTTTATGTTGTTGAATCTCTCACTAAGTTCATTTACTCTTCCCCTAAGTCCCTCAATCATCCTTAAAACTAGTGTTTTGGACTCTGTTTCTGATAGTTCACTTGTCTCCATTTCATTTTGTTTTTTTCTGGAGTTTTGTTCTGTTCTTTCATTTGGGAGATGTTTATTTGTCTCCTCATTTTGGTAGCCTCCCTAGGTTTGTTTCTATGTATTAGGTAGAGCTCCTAGGTCTCCCAGGCCTGTTAGAGTGGGCTAATGTAGTAGGTGTCCTATAAGGTCCAATGGCACAGCCTCCCCATTCACCATAGCTGGGAACTCCAGGTGCAAGCCCTACCCTGTTGTGTCAGCTGTGTATACCTTCCTGTTATACTTGAGCCTTGATTGCTGTTGGCATGTCAGTGGTAGGGATTTACTCCCAGGCTGATTTGCTATAAGGACTGGCTTCTAGTACCATGGAGGATGAGCTGTGTAGGGGCCCACTTCATGGAGCAGAACTTACTTCAGTCAGGCTACATTGCCTGCTGAGTACACCTCTTGAATGTATTGCTGTGGAGGTTGTTGAGTGGTGTTTCAACATGTTCTATGGATGTCCACCAAGTGCGCTGGCTATGGGGTCTCCAAGGGGAAACAGACCAAGATCCATCATCACCTGTGTTCTGCCTGGGGTCATCTGGCATGAGCATAAAAGCAATTTATAGATGGCTGGGACTTGTGCTGGACTTCGTGGTGCCCAGGAGAGGCCAAGCTGTGAACCAGAGCCGGCTCCCACTAGTACCAGTCTTAGGGCCACTTAGTGAGAGATACTAGGTTCACTGAGGCCAGATGTTGCTTTTTTGAGAGATCTTAGGAAAGTCTGTTGCATGAGCCAAAATGCCATTTGTCTGGAGATAGCCTGAATGGGCCTGCAAGTTGCTGTGGCAGGGTCGCAGAGAATCACCAAGGAAGGTCAAACAGTGTTAGCTAGTTTGATGGAAACTCAGGTATGGCACCTGCCTGCCTTCTACCTCTGTGAGGTGGAGGGCTCAGAAAAGAAAGAATGACCTCTGCCAGTACTTCTGTTCAGAAGAAAACTGTCTTCCCCCAGTTCTCACTCTGATGCAGGACAATTCAGTTCCTACCCATAAATCTCTGGTGTCTTTCAAACTGCTGCTTCAGAGGGCATGAGTCTGGGTAAGCCCATGCCAGGTCCATTTAAGAGGAACTTCTGGGTCCAAGGAGCACTCCATCATTCTTAGCCTACATTCCACTGGTTTTTACAGGCAGAAATTATGGGACTTCTCTTCTTGGCATTGGAACGCTGGGATGGGGGCCTGGTGTGGGGCAGGGAGCCCTTGCTCCTCAGGGTAGACCTCTATAGCCAACATATCCTTCCCAATTTTTATCTGCCACATGTGGGTGTGAGACCAGCTCATTCTGTATCTCTAACCCTCCTACTACTCTGGGTGTGGCTTCTCCTTTAAATCGCTAGTTTTCCCTGGCCAGGTGACTCATTTGGTTGAGCATCACCTGAAACACCAAAGAGTTGTGGGTTTGATCCCCCATTAGGGCACATACTTAGGTTACAGGTTTGATCCACAGTCAGGGTGCACATGAGAGGCAACTAGTTGATATCCCTCTCTCACATAAATGTTTTTCTCTCTGTCTCCTTTCCTTTCTCTCTAAAATCAATAAAACATATCCTCAGGTGAAGATAAAAATAATAATAATAAATAAATAAATCCCTTGTTGTAGGACTTCCATTCAGGTAGTTCTAAATGATGGCTGTTTTGTAATTTAGTTATATTTTTTATGTGATTGTGGGAGTTTCCAAGTACCACATTTACCTAATCCACCATCTTGACTGGAAGTACATCTGTTAGGTTTTGCAGCAAGATAGCAAAATGGCTGATGAGAGTAGGCATTCACATCCACACTCGTCTGAGAATTTTTGCGAGCTCTATGATCCTCATTGATCCCAGTTCTACTACCCGACCCTGGGTGGCTCCTGCTACTTCTAAAGGCTATGCAGAGTGTTTAGTTCTCTATCCATCTATCCTGCCTGATGTCTACAGAGTCTTTTACTTTTGGTTCAGTCATGGTAGGGTTGACTCATTATAACCTGAGCTTTGATAAAGAAAACAAAAAGAAAATAAAATTAAAATAAAGAACAACATAGCAAGAGATAATATCTCAGAGCAAACGATATTGTAATATAAAGTCCACTTTAGGACTTTGAGCCAAGATGGAGGTATAGGTAGATACACTGTACCTCCTTATACAATCAAAAGAGGGACAACAAATTAAAAAAAAACCAGCCATAAATGCCAGAAAATTGAACTGTATGGAAGGCTGACAGCCAAGGAGTTAAAGAAGAAACATTCATCCAGATGCACTACAACATAGCAATGTGAGTTGCCCTGCCCTGGTGAATACCTATGGCACCATCCCTTACAATGTAACAGGAGCACCAACACAAAGAAATATGGCCCAAATGAAAGAACGGGTCAAAACTCCAGAAAAAAATGGAGCTGAATGATGAAGAGATAACCAACATATCACATGTAGAGTTCAAAACAGTGGTAATCAGGATGTTCACAGAAATGGTTTAGTATGGTCACAAAATAGAGGGTAAAAATGAAGGCTATGCAAAGTGGAATGAAGAAAAATATATAGGGAACCAAGAGTGAAGGGAAGGAAACCAGGACTCAAATCAATGATTTGGAACAGAAGGAAGAAATTAACACTCAACTGGAACAGAATGAAAAATAGAGTTTAAAAAAATGAGTAGAGGCTTAGGAACTTCTGGGACAACCCTAAACATTCCAACATCTGAACCACAGGTGTGCCAGAAGGAGAAGAGGAAGAGCAAGACATTGGAAAATTATTTGAACAAACAATGAAGGAGAAGAATTCCAATCTGGTAAAGGAAATAGACTTCCAGGAAGTCCAGGAAGCTCAGAGAGTCCCAAAGAAGTTGGTCCCAAGAAAGCACACACCAATGCACATCATCATTACATTACCCAAGATTAAAGATAAGGAGAGGATCTTAATAGCAACAAAAGAAAAGGAGGCAGTTACCTACAAAGGAGTTCCTATAAGACTATCAGCTGATTTCTCCAAAGACACCTTATAGGCAAGAAGGAACAAGAAAGAAGAATTCAAAGTCATGAAAGGCAAGGAGCTACATCCAAGATTACTCTATCTGGCAAAGCTATCATTTAGAATGGAAGGGCAGATAAAGTGCTTCCCAGATAAGGTCAAGTTAAAGGAGATCATAATCGCTGAGCCCTTATTATATGAAATGTTAAAGGGGCTTATCTAAGAAAAAGAAGATCAAAACTATGAACAGTAAAATGACAACAAACTCACAACTCTCAACGATTGAACCTAGAAAAAAAAACAAAACAAATTAAGCAAACAGTTAGAACAGGAACAGAATCACAGAATCACATGGAGGGTTATCAGTGGGAATGTGGAGCGGGGAGAATGAGGGAAAAGGTATAGCGAATAAGTATAAATGTAGGTACAAAATAGACAAGGGTGTTAAGAACAGTATAGGACATGGAGAAGCCAAAGGACTTACATGTATGACCCATGTACATGAACTAAGGGGGATTGTTGCTGGTGGAGGGAAATAAAGGGGAGAAAAAAATGGGACAACTGCAATAGAATTATCAATAAAATATATTTTTAAAAAAGAATTAAATGAGATTGTTTTTGAAATTGTAATAGCCCAACTTATCTAAAGTGAAATTAATTGTTTTAAATATATTTATTGATTATGCTATTACAGTTGTCCATTTTTTTCTCCTCTTTATTCCCCTCTGCCCTGTACCCCCTTCCCACTAGAATCCCTCCCCTTACTTCACGTCCATGGGTCATACATATAAGTTCTTTGGCTTCTCCATTTCCTATGCTATTCTTAACCTCCCCTGTCTATTTTGTGTCTGTCATTTATGCTTCTTATGCCCTGTATGTTTTACCCCATTCTACATCCTCCCCCTCCCCACTGATAACCCTCCATGTGACCTCCATTTCTGGGACTCTGTTCCTGTTCTGGTTGTTTGCTCAGCTTGTTTTTGTTTTTGTCTTTATGTTCAGTTGATTGTTGTGAGTTTGTCATTTTACTGTTCATATTTTTGATCATCTACTTTTCCTTAGATTAGTCCCTTTAACATTTCATATAATAAGGGCTTGGTGATGATAAACTCCTTTAACTTTACCTTATCTGGGAAGCACTTTATCTGCCCTTCCTTTCTAAGTGATAGCTTTGCTGGATAGAGTAATCTTGGATGTAGGCCCTTGCCTTTCATGGCTTTGAATAGTTCTTCCCAGCCCCTTCTTGTCTATAAGGTTTCTTTTGAGAAATCAGCTTATAGTCTTACGGGAACTCCTTTGTAGGTAGCTGTCTCCTTTTCTTGCTGCTTTTAAGATTCTCTCCTTATCTTCAATCTTGGGTAATATA
>PVJD01011015.1:0-49270 GCA_004026545.1 Mormoops blainvillei | reverse complement strand
TTCAAGTACACTTTTGTCCATTTTCCCCGCACCCTTGACCCTACCCACCTTGTCTCTGTCCACGAGTCCCCGATATATGTTCCTTGACCACCCTTCCTCTGTTTCCCACTGTCTTCCCACCCCCTTCCTCTATTCACTGTCACTTTGTTCTTCACTTCAATGTCTCCAGTTACATTTAACATGCCTGTTTGTTCTGTTGATTAGTCTCCACTTACAGGTGAAATCATATGGTATTTGTCTTTTACCTCTTGGCTTATTTCACTTAGTATAACACTCTCCAGTTCCATCCATGCTGTCACAAAAGGTAGGAGCTCCTTCTTTCTTTTTGCTCAATAGTATTCCATTCTTTAAATGTACCACCATTTTTGATCCACTCATTTATTGATGGGCACCTAGGTTGTTTCCAACACTTGGCTACTGTAAATTGTGCTACTATGAACATTGGGGTACATAGGTTTTTTGAATTGATGTTTCCAGATTTTTAGGGTATAATCCCAGGAGTAGAATTGCTGGGTCAAAAGGCAGTTCCATTTTTAGTTTTCTGAGGTAATTCCATACTGTTTTCCACAATGGCTGCACCAGTCTGCATTCCCACCAACAGTGCACTAGAGTTCTCTTTTCCCCACAACCTCACCAGCACTTGTTGCTTGTTGATTTGGGTATAATGGCTATTCTGTCTGGTGTGAAGTAGTATCACATTGTGGTTTTAATTTGCACCTCTCTGATGGCTTGCGATGCTGAGCATCCTTTCATATGCCTCTGGGCCCTGTGTATGTCCTCCGTGGAGAAATGTCTGTTCAGGTCCTTTACCCATTTCTTAATTGGGTTGTTTGTCTTCCTAGAGTGGAGTTGTGTGAGTTCTTTACGTGTTTTGGAGATCAAACCCTTGCCTGATGTATCATTGGCAAATATATTTTCCCACATGGTTGGTTCCCTTTTCATTTTGCTGATGTTTTCTTTAGCCGCGCAGCTTTTTAATTTGATAAAGTCACACTTGTTTATTTTTTCCTTCATGTCCCTTGCTCTAGGGGACACATCAGTGAAAATATTGCTGCGTGGAATGTCTGAGATTTTCCTACCTATGCGCTACTCTAGGATTTCTATAGTTTCATGACTTATTTTTAAGTCTCTAATCCACCTTGAGTTTATTTTCGCGTGTGGTGTAAGCTGGTGGTCGAGTTTCATTTTTTTGCATGCAGCTGTCCAGATGTCCCAACACCATTTGTTGGATAGGCTATATTTACTCCTATTTATGCTTTTGCCTCCTTTGTCAAATATTCATTGACCATGGGTTTCTTTCTGGGCTCTCTATTCTGTTTAATTGATCTATGTGTCTGTTCTTATGCCAGTACCAGACTGTTTTGATTACAGTAACCTTGTAGGATAGATTGATCAGGTATTGTGATCCCTCAGACTGTGTTCTTCTTTCTCAAAATTGTTGCAGCTATTCAGGGTAGTTTATAGTTCCATATAAATTTTTGAATTGTTTGTTCGATATCTGAAATATGTCATTGGTATTTTAATAGGCATTGTGTTGAATCTGCAAATTGTTTTGGGTAGTATGGACATTTTGATGATGTTAATTCTTCTGATCCATGAACACAGTATATGCTTCCATATTTTGTATCTTCCTTAATTTCTTTCTTCAGTGACGTGTAGTTTTCTGAGTACAGGTCTTTTACCTCCATGGTAAGATTTATTCCTAGGTACCTAATTTTGTTGTTGTTGCTGTTGCTATAGTGAATGGTATTTATTTCCTGATTTCTGATTCTGATATTTCATTGTTGGTGTACAAAAATGCCTTCCATTTCTAAATATTGACTTTGTGTCCTGAAGTTTTGCCAAATTCACTTATTAGGTTGAGTAGTTTTTTGGGTTTTTTTTGTGGAGTCTATGGGACTTTCTATGTACACAATCATATCTGCAAACACTGACAGTTTTATTTCCTCCTTTCCTATTTGGATACCTTTTATTTCTTTTTCTTGTCTGATTGCTGTGGCTAGGGCCTCCAATACTATGTTGAATAGAAGTGGTGAAGGTGGACACCCTTATCTTGTTCCCTGTCTTAGTGGGAAATTTTAGTTTTTGCCTGCTGAACATGATATTGGATGTAGGTTTCTCTTACATGACCTTTATTATGTTGAGGTTTGCTCCCTCTACTCCCAGTTTGTTGAGTGTTTTGATCATAAATGGGTGCTGTACTTTGTCAAATGCTTTTTCTGCATCTATTGACATGATCATATGATTTTTATCTTTCCTTTTGTTTATGTGATGTATTATGTTTATTGATTTGCGAATGTTGTACCATCCTTGCACCCCTGGGATGAACCCCACTTGATCATGGTGTATGATCTTTTTAATGTGTTGCTGGATGTGGTTTTCCAATACTTTGTTGAGGATTTTAGCATCTATGTTCATCGGTGATATTTTCCTGTAGTTTTCATTCCTTGTAGTGTCTTTATCTGGTTTTGGTATGAGAATGATGCTGGTATCATAAAAGACTTTGGGAGCCTTCCCTCTTTTTGGATTTTTTGGAATAGTCTGGGAAGGATATGGGTTATCTCTTCTTGAAGTGTATTGTAGAATTCTCCTGGGAAACCATCTGGTCTGGGGCTGTTGTGTGCTGGGAGGCTTTCGATTACTACTCTGATTTCACCAGGTGTTACCAGTCTGTTAAGGCTTTCTGATTCTTCCTCATTCAGTTTTCGAAGATTATATTTTTCCAGGAATTTGTCCATTTCACCCAGGTTTTCTAATTTCTTGGTATATAGTTCTTTACAGTAATTTCTTACAGTCCTTTGTATTTCTGTGGTATCATTTGTGATCTCTTTTTTTTCTGATTTTATTTATTTGTGTCCTCTCCCTTTTTTTCTGATGAGTCTGGTTAAAGACTTGTTGATTCTGTTTATCTTTTCAGAAAACCAGCTCCTGGATTTATTTTTTTTAAGATATTTATTTATTTTATTTTTAGACAGAGAGGAAGGGAGGGAGAAATAGAGGGAGAGAAACATCAGTGTGTGCTTGCCTCTCATGCACCCCCTACTGGGGACCTGGCCCATAACCCTGGCATGTGTCCTGACTGGAGAATTGAACCAGCGACCCCTTGATTTGCAGGACGACACTCAATAGCCGGTGTTCCTGGATTTATTGATCCTTTGAATTGTTCTCTTAGTCTCTGTCACTTAATTCTGCTCCGATCTTGGTTATTTCCTTCTTTCTAATCGCTCTGGGCTTTGTTTGTTCTTGTTCCTCCAGTTCTTTTATATGTTGTGTTAAGTTGTTTATTTGAAATGTTTCTACTTTTTCAGGTAGGCCTGTATTGCAATGAACTTCCCTCTCAGAACTGCCTTTGCTGTTATATTATGGACATTTCTGATTTCAAGGACATAGCATTTGGAATAGTTTAGCGTTTCAATTGTTTAGTTAAAAAAAATTTGAATCAATGTGAAGTAGCTCTATTGCTTATAAATACCTTAACAATTCTTTAAAAACTAAGTAAGATAGCAAGAAAACAATGAGTATTTGGTGATTTCAGTGTAAGTCCTGGCCCTTTCCTGGGCCCATCTCTGAGTTGAGTCTTAGTGAAGGAGAAAATAATGGTGTCATTAAGCAACATGTATATTCATTCAGATGCTGTTGTTTACACATTATTTTCTGTCATCCCTAAATAAAATACACAATTTATGCACAAATCACCACATTATTATTCTATCACACTTCTTAATAACTGAATGGAATACTATTGGGCACAGGCTTTCCAAGTCCCTAGAGATTATAGTTAGCCACACAATAAAGGTCAGTTGGTGTGTTTCATCAAATCAAGAAATGAATGTTAGCAAGACTGGAGTCCAGGAAGAAAGGATATCTATAAATCACAAGGACCTAAGCAAAAAGAAGAACCAGAGGCCAGGTAAGCCACAGAAATCAAGAGGCCCCATTGAAAAGAATAGACAAAAGGGAAGAGAACTGGTGTTACTGAGTATCTACAATATATAAAGTGCTGTGCTAGGGATTTTATACACATTATCTCAAGTAATCCTCTTAATAACTTTTTGAGATACACAGTATGTTAATCCCATATTATAGATGAAGAGACTGAGACTCATTGAGGTTTGCATTAGTGACACCAGCTAATATGCCATAAAAATTAGCTTAGTTCTCTCTGAATCCAAAATCTATATCCATCCACCACAGCATGTTATCTACACACAAACAATATGCTTGGGGAAAATGGCCAAGCAAACAGTACACAGAAGGTTCACTGGAAATACACAGGAGTATATGAATGATGGAGTAAGATGAGGTGGAGTTACAAGGCAGCAAATAGGAGAAGCTAGAAAAAAATAACACAAAGAGCAAAAGAACATTGTAAATTGTCTTTACATCTCTCTCCCTCAGGTGAAAACCATTCCTGAGTGAAACTGACCTGGAATCTTGAAGAGGACAAATAAAGACATAAGACTGAATGCTCAGCACCATTTGCTGGTCAGCTGGGTACTGCATTCAAAGCATTCACTGTCAGAGGCTCTTCCCTCATATGCCATTTATGTAGATATTAGCACAACTGGCTGTTTTGGCCTTTCAATTTAGTGAGTAGCATTTGTAAATATAAACAGGAGAGAAATGCCATTGTGTGAACTCTATATTTGTTCCTCTGCTGGTCCACTGAACATTAATGTTTGTAGGGGGAAAAAAACTGTTTACAACTGCTTATTCCAGTCCTCTAAGCAAAGTGCACTGGAAGAACTAGTATTTGTATTAGGAAGATGATGTATTGAGACCCTAAGGAGAAGAGCATCAGATAGAGCTTCTCTTTTTCTGGAAATCTGAGGTGTTTTTTAAGAGAATTAGTTGAAGTGAAAAAGAAAAGAAGCCTAAAACAGTACCAAAAATAGGATTTACCATAAAGTTTTGTGTAATCCAGTCTGGTGCTGGTTGGGAATTCTTGAATTGTAAAAAATGACCAGATAAAGTCTTTTCTGTTGTGGCTAGTATAGCTGACCATACATGTAAGTGATCTGTATTAGTTTATCAATTGATTTTAGTCATTTGCTCACAGAAACATAAAACCCATCTTTTAGATTCAATCCATCCAATTGAAAAGCGTTTTGAATCCTGTTAAAATGTAAATATCCTTGAGCAGGGTAACTCTTTTATATATTAACTCTTTTATCGGCTGTGTTTTGGTGAATGTTTTAAATCTACAAGGTCAGCAAACTTTTTAGTTCTCCCATGACTATTCAACTATGCAGCTGTTAAACAAAAAAAGAGGCCTCAGTGTATAAACAAGTAGGTGTGAAAATGTTCCAATAAAACTTTATTTAACAAAACAAAATGGCCAAATTTAATCAATCCCTGATCTAAGCAAAAGTTCTCTGAGCAGGAAGGCGAAGGTCCCTGGACAATGGAGGCAAGAGAAAGTGAAAGGTTGCCCTCCAAGGCATCTAAGTGGGCTAACAAAGTCATAGGCTGGAATTAGTGCTCTAAATAACCAAAATCCAAAGGAAGATTCTATTTAGAGAACATGGATTTGTCAAAAAAAATTTGCCAGTGTATCCAAAAAAAATATGCAGGAATATTTCATCAGATTTTCAAAAAGATTTATGATTCACCCATAAAGGGTGAAGCCCCAGAGCATAGAAGGGATCATCTTATACTATAAACTTACCTCCCCCAGGCTAGCCCCTCACCCAAGTCTTCCCCTGAATCTCAGTGACCTCTCTTACATTCACTCACATACCTTTCTGTAATTAAACCAGAGAAAACATGTTTCACATTTTATTTCCTCTAAACTCCTTTTGGGAGCTATTTATTTATAGTAATTACAAAAAAAATACAAGTATATTCATCACCAAAAGGTTGAGTTTAACAGATTCTACCCATTCTTAAATTGATCTTGGCTACTGAAAATAAAATGATGTCCTTGTTAATGAGCAACTTAAAGTTCTGCCAGACACTGGATCTATCTTTCATCCTTTTATGATAAACATAAATTTATTCTAGACACACACAAAAATATAGTCATCGGAATAAGTCTTTCCCAAAATTAGCAGAAGTAGTGAAGTGAAGGGGTAGGTTGGGGCTATGATTTGGCCCATAAAAAGGCAAATTTGGATTTTGGTTTCACATCATGGAAAGAGCTTAAAAATTGTCAGCCCTGTCCTTGAAACAAATAAAAACCTGGACAAACAAACAAATAAAAAAAAATGATGTTTTCTTGGACCCATCACAGAACCAAAGACACAGAGCAAATACTGCCACAAAATCTAGAGGGACAGTCACACCCAGAGTGACATAACCCTCAAAATGTGCTTAGCTGGAACAAAAACCACTAAAACACATAAGCTAGTAGGGAAACTTAAAGGATTATTTTGATAAATTTCTGAAGGCTAAGTGCAGACTACCTGGGAGTAAAAATTCCTGGGTGATGCAGTCATCAAAGGACTCCCCAAACTTATGTGGGCTTTCACTACAAAAATTCACTAGGTTCTCACAGTGAGGAATGGAAAAAGATCTCATGATGGTCATGGCTATTAATTACTAAGAAATAATTAACATTGTGTAAAATGTTTTAAAAAGAAGTCTCAATGATATTCCAAGAGAGGAACTAAAATAATGTATACTTAAAACCAAATAAGGCAGGAAAAAGTGGGAAAAAGAAATAGAGCAAATATGAAGGTAAAGAAAACAGTCGTGAAGATGGTATCTATACTCTAACTATGTGAATTAAGCAATTTAATTGTGAATGGTTTAAATACACCAGTTAACGAAGTGGTATGGAGTATAGAGGAACTTCATAATATTCTTGTTAACTCTCTTGTGTATGTAAAACTATTCTAAAATTGAAAGTTTATTATTAAAGGTTATTTTAAAAAGGAAAACTTTATCCCAAAATGTATCTCCCGAACCCACTACCACAGAATCCCGAGTGCCACCATAGGAAGCTATCACCTCTAATTCATATTTTATAAAGGAAATCCTTCTGGGTATCATGTTAAGTGGTGCTGTTATCTTGATTAACACTCGAGGCAGGTGTTTTTCTCCCCTATAACTAGCTAATGAGGGGACTTAAGGAACTAGGCTTTTACTAAGGAGAAGGAAATGTTACTATGGGGCTAACATGGCCAGGAAGGCAAAAATGAGTAAGGTGTCCTAGCAGGAATTATCAGTCCCGAGGGTCAAGGCCCTGTGCTTGTGAAAACCTACAGAATGAACACAGTAAATAGAGACACAAATTGAAGCAGGCCCAACTTGCATGTGGAGAGGTGGGCCTGCTGGCTCTTGCTGACTTTTGCCTCAAGGGCCTCCACTTGGAGTCATAGTACTTCTAGTGGCACTCTCTCAAAGCAGTTCACAACATCTCAAATTAAAAACAACTTCTCCCTGGTGATTTTTATTTTAGAACTCTACACAAATAGTGAGAGAATCTCAGTAGCACTGGATTGCCTATTTTGTAACAAGTTACAGGAAGGCTGAGAAGAAATGGCTAGGGTGTGGGTAATTATGGAAAGTAATAAAAATTCAGATGTTTTGCCTCCCAGACATGTTCCAATTTGTGTCTGGGTTCATGTTATCATAGGTGAAATCTCACTTAACCAAATCAACATGCTCGTGAAAATATCCAGGGGATGAGGGTGAGAGAATCAAATGTTTATCCAGCAAGTGCTATTTTCTCCTTGGGTTCAATATTACTTCAGAAATGCTTTATATTCATACCTCTTGTATCTTCGATGTGCTATGATCCCTTAACACAAGTGACAAATTTCTCTGCCCCCTTTTCTAGTTTCTCTGTCAACTACTTAAATGTAATTCTGTAAACAAATAATTAAAAACAGTAGGAAAGCCTCTTATTTAATGGTTTGCCATTATAACTCCTTTTCCTTAAACCAAGAATTCTGACTATGAGAATTACCCCTTCCTTATGTATCTGAAGGCCTTGGTTTTTATAAGCAGAGCATATCTGTCATCCCATGGGTCTTTCACAAAGGAGCCTTTTATAGGCAGAGCTGTACAAAAAGAGAAACAGCCTCATCCAACATTTTCGAGATCTAGGTAATCATCAGAATAACCTGGAGAGCTGGTTATGTATACATATTACCAGGGTATGCCCCACACCTACAGAACTGAACTGAATCCCTGGAGGTAGGATATAGGATTCAGTATGCTGAAAAACACTACAATTCTATTTTTAATTTAGTAAGAAAAGCCCGAAGGTGATTCTGATAACAACCAGTTTAGAAAAATATATTTACCAATGATACCTTGGACATGGGTTTGCTCTTCAAATTATATAAAGAACTCACATGACTCCATTCTAGGTAGACAATCCAATTTAAAAATGGGCAAAGGACCTGAGTAGACACTTCTCCAAGGAGGACATACAGACAGCCCATAGACATATGAAAGGATGCTCAGCATCACTAGCCATCAGAGAGGTGCAAATTAAAACCACAATGAGATACTACTTCATAGCAGTCAGAATGGCCATCATAAACAAATCAACAAACAACAAGTGCTGGCGAGGTTGTGAGGAAAAGGGAACCCTAGTGCACTGTTGGTGGGAATGCAGACTGATGCAGCCACTGTGAAAAACAGTTTGGAATTTCTGCAAAAAACTAAAAATAGAACTGCCTTTTAACCCAGTGATTCCACTACTGGGAATATACACTAAGAATCCTGAAACACCAATTCAAAAGAACGTATGTACCCCAATGTTCATAACAGCACAATTTACAATAGCCAAGTGCTGGAAGCAACCGAGGGACCCATCAGTAAATGAGTGGATCGAAAAATTGTGGTACATTTACACAATGGAATACTATGCAGCAGAAAGAAAGAAGGAACTCCTACCATTCGCGGCAGCATGGAAGGAACTAGAGAACATTGTGCTAAGTGAAATAAGCCAAGTGGTAAAAGACAAATACCATATGATCTCACCTATAAGTGGAACCTAATCGATAAAATAAACCAACAAGCAAAATATAACCAGAGAGATTGAAATAACAAACAAACTGACAGTAACAAGAGGGGAAGAAGCAGGTGGATAATGGGGGAAAGAAAGGGAAGGGTCATCAAGGAACATGTATAAAGGACCCATACACAAAGCCAAAGGTGGGGAAGGATTGAGGGTGGGAGGTAGGTGTGGGTGGGGTGGGGGAAAGTGGTGGCAGGAAAATGGAGGCAACTGTACTTGAACAACAATAAAAAATAAAAAGAAAATACTGATCTAGTTCAAATTTTGACTAGAGGTTAGCAGTGAGGACAACAGGGCCACACTGAGCGGATCCATATGTTTGGATATTTCTGAGGAACTCAATGTATGTTTATAGAGGAGACCTTAAGTAACAAATGGTTATTAGATCCTATTCACTTATGTTCAAAATTTTGCTGCCTAGAGGACAAGGCAAAGTTTACCACCTTCCTACCATCAATATGAGGAATGCACTTTCTTTTGCTTCAGCTCAAGCAAATTAGCCTTCTAAGTTCTCAATTTAATTTTACCTGAGACAATATAAAATAGTCTAGAATCATACCATTTCTTGACCTTAGTGTGCAAGACAACACGGGGTCAGTATCAGAACTTAAATGCCAATTCATAATCCACTAACTATAAACAGAAACATTCACTGGGAAACACCTAGAATTTTCCAGAGAAGATGACTCTCTAAAATTGGTTGGTCAAATGCTCAAGAGACCAAATTACCAGGTAAAGTATCAAAGTGGCTGATCCACAACAATCCTTTTACTCTCATCCAGAACACCTCTAAAAGAACAGGTTTCTCTACCCTATATAATCATCTTTGAATGCAACTTTCAAATATAAAGCCTAGAATTTCATTTTCTGAGATATACTACAGTGAACACTGGAGTTGAGGTGAGAAGACACTCAGCTGATGATCTTAGATAAATCACTTTCCTCTCTGAAGATTAGCTTTCACATCTATAAAATCAAATAATTAAACTGAACAAACTTTTAGAATTATAGCTCTCATATTTTATCTAAACCAATAGGGTCATTTGTAACATGGGTTCTGGACTTCTAAGGACCTGTTCTGTGTAAAGAACCTCTAAAGGAGCTTCAAGAGTTACTTGCTTGATACTACATTCAGCCCAGAATCAACTATTCATTCCAGTTTACCTTGCATTGGACCCACCATCATGGCCAGTAAGCTACCCAGCCACAAGGCAAGGGAACCAGGGAAAACAGTCTGTTAACATTGCTGCTTACAACTTTTCAAAGGCAACTCATGACTTTTAACATAATTCAATTCCATGAATACCAAAGAAAATGGTATAAAGTTTTATCTCAATCCAAAATCATCCAGATGAGATAAAATCCCGTCTTTCAATTGGGACAAAAATTGTTCAACTTTAGCACCTCCTGATAGGAATAAAGACAGAGCCACATGCTTATTGTCTAGTATCTTGAAGTGGAAAGACAAAATCAACATAGTAGGTGGTCAGTGGGTTCACTCAAGTTCTGTGGAAGGATATCTCTCTTTCTTTTTTGGGTCCTTATTTTACTTGGTCTCACTCAGATAATTTCTTTGCTTTCCATATCTTCTTTGCTGCCAGTTTCCTAGTTATCTGGGATTATCATTTCTGCTGAAACAATCCTCTTTTCCTGGCTGAACTACAGGCACAGATTTCTATTTGGTTTGGGGGTAGTGATTCTTTTTTTTTTCCTTGTGTGGGATGGCAAGAGGAAGCGAGGGTATTATTTTGGTCCCAAAAGCATAGTGCGAGTTTGTCACACTATAAAGCTAACCGGCTTCATAAAACATCACGACAACATCCCTGCCTCTTCTGCTGAAAGCCCATAAATAACAGAAGAGTCTATAGGAAGGTCATTTCTTCCAAAATCATACAAGTATTCTTTTAGAATACTGTTTCCAGAGGTTAGGACTAACGCCCAAATATATGACACTACTGAATGGCATAGTTAGGTTGTGGGGACATGGTTTGATGGGTTCTGATGCAAAATGCCATTGTTACCCATTGTCCTTTACCTGAGAAAGGTATTTCCTATCACCGAATGAGGCTACCATTCCAGGGAGCTATAAAGTCTGACCACCCACAGTGTCAGCACAAATTTACTATACCTGTATTACCAGAATGGATGGACTACTTTTTCACTGTTTGGGTCACCATTGCCATAATTATAAGAGTCAGCAAAAACTCCTGGTACTAAAGGTTCTGCTAACTCTAATGGCTAGAAAACTAAAAATGGAACTGCCTTTTGACCCAGTGATTCCACTGCTGGGAATATACGCTAAGAATCCTGAAACACCAATTCAAAAGAACCTATGTACCTCAATGCTCATAACAGTACAATTTACAATAGCCAAGTGCTGGAAGCAACCTAGGTGCCCATCAGTAAATGAGTGGATCAAAAAACTGTGCTACATCCTAATGGCTAATGGGCCCTGGTGTGGAGGGAGGTAGAATGATCTTGAAAATAATCTTTTATCAGGTACAGTACTTCCTATAGTCTAGATCTTTTCTGTATTCTAAATACCCAGATTAAAGAGCACAATCTGAAATAGAGAATAAGTATCCAGTGCAAAAATGCCTTAATTCTCAGGGCAAATGAGTAATATATAAATTAACCAACATAACTACTTACCCAACCCCTTGTCAACAAAGACTTTCAATCCTTTTTGCTGGAATCATTTCGTCCTATACTTCAGCCCATGGCTCTTTCACAAAGGAACCTTTTATAGTCAGAGCTGTTTAAGAAGAGAAAGAGTTGCTCCAATCTCTAGGATCAATCAGAATCCTAGCCTGGGAGAATTTAAGAAACTTGTAACTAGTATCCTCTGCTGCAGATCCTCCTCTGACATAAAACTGGTTTAATGGTTTTTTCCATATGGTCAAGTTCTGTCGTATTTCCTTGTTCCAAAAATGGGGCCCTTTCTGTTTGCAGGGCCTTGTTCCTGAGATTCCCAGGAGTATCAGTCTATTACTTGAAACTACATTGTTTCCATGTTCTATATGTTTATTCTGTGGCCTACTGCTAAGAACCTCCAGGATCACTTTCTGTTTCCCAGTAGGTCTATTTGAACTCCAGGCCTTAGCCTTCTTTGTTCTGGGTTATCTCATTATCACACAAGACCCAGTCCAGGAAGTTACAGAGTGACTAGGATCTCATTTGGGAATATCCATGGCCCATAGCTAATCTTACCCAATATTAGTGTCCAATATGCTATATTGGCCAACTAACTGCCTTGTAAGAGATGTGGGAGGAGGGTATGGGGATTGATTGGGGCAGGGGGCAAGGAATCCTTCATTTTTAGCAAGAAGATAAGTATGTTGTCCTTGAGTCTTGTATCAATAACCTAAGGGTAGTTTTCATGACTCCTGGGTGTAAATGAGATCGTATCATATATCCTATCATGTGCTTTGGGACAGTACTGATTCTATAAAAGGACCTAAACACAAGTTAAAGACATATCCTCATTGCTTAGGTTCCGCTTGGGTCTACTCAATCTCTATGTACTTTAGTCAGATTTTATCACTTCACTCTGCTGTAACGACACTCCTAGCCTGCTGATCATTATAACTATTTAAACATGAAGATCTACTCCAGGGTGTGAATGTACATAAAATGTCAAATACCTGATGGAAGTCCAGAATTATCAGTGACTCTCTTTTGACTCAGATCCTGGACACAAGACCAGAAACTTCTGTTTCTGAGAGACTCAGACATGTCCCCTCAATGTTCATAAGGGAACATGCCTGAACATATGGAAAAATTCAACATTTTGTCTCTCATTATCCTAAATGCCAATATAATGACTCATAACCCTTTGGTTCAGATCTGAAACACTGATATAAAACTCATAGCTCCTGTGTTCATTCATTCATTTGACAAATATTAAACACCTAATATGTGCCATTCACTGGAGATTCAGCAGGAAATAAAACATAGTCCCCACTGTCAAACGGTACAAAGTGTCACAGGATTAGGCAGATATTAAACAAATGAAATTAACTAATTAATAACATTTTGATAAGGACTATAAAAATAAATCAGGTCAAGGAAGAATAACGGTGTGCTGTACAAGTTTTAAATAGGGTGGTTGGTTAGGTCACTAATAATATGGTATTTGAACAAAGACCTGAAGCAGGTCAGGGAGTGAACCACTTGGATATCTGAGGGGGAGAGCTTTCCAGGGAAAGGGTAAAGCCAAGACAAAAACCCTGGAGCAGGAGGTGCTTGGTGTATTCAAGGAACAACAAGGAGGCCAGTGTGGATGAAGTTTTGTGAAGTAAGTGGGAAGTAGCAAAGGGATGAGATAAGGAACTCAAGTCCTGATCATAGTCTACTGTGAGGACTTTGGATTTTACTATAAATGAGATGGGAATCCATGGGGGTTTTGAGCAGAGAAATCACAGGAGTTGACTTACATTTTAACGGTACCACTCTGGCTGCATTGAAGGGGGCAAAGGGAAAAGCCAAGAGATCAGTAGGGAATTATTATTCTAGTCCAGGTGAGAGGACACAGAGGCTCAGCTTCTGGAAGATTGTCAAAGGGTCATTGCCTCTGCTGACTAGCACATGAGTGAGAATCCCTGAGCTGCCTCTGCTGACCTTACTGCCACTTAGGTTTATAGACCCCAACCCCCTTTGCTGTTCTTTTCAAGCCCAACCAATTAACAGTTACCTCTTTGTCAGTCCAGCCTCAGCCCAGATCTAGACACTTTAGGTCTGGTCCCTGTTCTGTGCCTGGAGACTAATAAATATGTTCTAGTTGTGTCCTTTAGCCAGAAAACTAGAACCACACTTGTTCTCATAAACCAGAGACCAATTCATGAGACATTAGGTGTTGGCCCACAGAAACTCAGAGAACCACCCCTACTCCCATAGCACAGTTAAGTGTCATTGCCTTCAATAACCCTAAGTAGAGAAGCTATGCCATTGTAATACTATTTTGAGTACTCCTTATGTGGCAAACATTGTGCAGAATTCTATAATGGCCTATTTCATTTAAACTTTTTCAACAGGCCTAAGACATAGATTTTATCATTACTCACTTGTAATGGTTAGTTTTATATATCAGCCTTACTAGACTATAGTACCAAGTTATTCAAATGCTAATCTAGGCATTACTGTAAAGGTGTTTTGAAGATGTATTTAGCATGCACAATCAGCTGACATTAAGTAAAGAAGATTATTCATGATAATGTGAATGGGCATCATCCAATAAGTTAGAAGCCCTTAAAAGAAAAACTGAATATTCCCAGAGAAGAAATCATGCCTCAAGACTGCAGCATCAACTTCTGCCTGAGGTTCCAACCTGCTAGCCTGTGCAAGTATATTTCAGATGTTCCAACCCCAACAAGTCCTTGATATATATATAAATTTTGTGTGTGTGTGTGTGTGTGTGTGTGTGTGTGTGTGTGTGTGTATCTCCATCCTACCTGTTCTGTTTCTCTGGAGAGCACTGACTGATAGACAACTTTAACAGATGAATAATGAGTTTCAAGTAGTTAAGCAAGTTGCTCAAGGTCACAACAACTAGTACAAGAATGGAGAACTGGAATGGAATAGACTGACTCCAAACCACACATGCCATCCTCTGATTTTTCTAAGATGTCCGAATCCATTTTTAAAAATTGTCTGAGCCTGAGAAATATCATAGGAGTACTTCAAAGGTCTGTATGCTTATATTATAACATTAATGTAGCTTATGATTATTGTTATATACTTATTATGTTTGTATACTTAATCTTATTAGTGATAATTACAGCTATTGTTTATTAAGTCATTCTTTTATGCCAGGCATTGCAATCAGCATTTTGCTTCATACTTATCTTATGTAACCCTCATAACAATCGTATAAGTAATTTAAAATTACCATCATTTTATAGATGGTAAATACAAGGATCAGAGATGTTAAGGAGTTTGCCCAAAATTACACAGCTAGTAAAGGGAATAGCTGGGATTCAAAACATTGTTCTGGCCTGATTTCTCCTGAACTATTGCAAATAGAATCAATTGATTACCCAACCTTAAACTTTATGGAACCATTGTTAATCCACTGAATCTTATAGTGTTATTTCTCTATTTGTTTAGGGTCCTTGGCTTGCAACCCACTTCCAACATCTATTAAACTTAAAAAACAGTTCCTAAAAGTAGCTACCATTACTTGTTTTTGCCCTAAGTGAGCATGACTTATGAGATCCATGTCTCTGATAAGGAAACATTTAAGAACAGAGATGTCAAGTCTTCTGATTCCACGGAATACGTTTTGAAGTCAGAACACTTACATTCAAATTTCTTTGACCTTGAGCACATCAGCTAACTTTTCTGAACCTTAGGTTTTTTTCAAGTGTAAAGTGGAAATATTCAATAATTGTTATTGGATAGTTTTGAGGATTAAAAGGTAATATGAGGGAAATATTAGGCCAGAGTATAGTCTCACCAGATGTGAGCTATACACAACAGTTCAGAACCTTCAGCTCTGGCTATTAAGGCCTCAGGATGACCTGAGCACCTACCTCAGCAACCACCCTGGGAGCTCTGACTAGGCTCCAAACTGGAATAAACTGCTCTGGCACAAATACAGCCATGTCTGTATAATTTACTGGCTAGAGCTTGCGTTCATCGAGTGGCATGTTAAAGCCAAATACACCATAAACAGGGTTAGAGAAGAAACCAATGGTGTGTGTTCTCACCATCATTTCAGTACAGTACTATAGTACTGTACTCGTAAGAAGAGACCTCATAAGAAGAGACCACAATGTCATTCGTTCAATTCAGCTCATATTTTTGAGCATCTACTCTGTATCAGATTCTGTGTTAGGTATTGGGATTATAGGAAAGAATAAGGTATCATCTTGCCTTCACTCAGCTGCTACTCTAATGGGTTTGCAGGTGTGGCAGAAAGAAAAGAAGTAGGCAAGAGTATTTTACTTATCCAATAGTTATGTGGCACTTTTTTGTGTGATGGATACTCTTTTGATTACCCATTAAAGCCTCATATATACAAAATGAAGTAGTTAATATTATTGTTATTTCCATTTTACAGATGAGAAAGCTGAGACAATGACACAGAGTAAGTTTTCCAAAGTCATGCTGATAATAAATGGTGAGCCAGGATTTTAACAGACCCCACTATGCTACTGTATTCCAACAAGACTTCTTGTTACAGATACACTGATGAGAACACCTCCTGGGGATAACTGAGAGAGTCCCAAAAGACTTCAGAAACTGTAGTCATTGGTGCATGTTGTTATACTTTAAGAAATGGCAAAATCCCTGATCACCAATCAAAACATAACCAGGACATCAAATAATTAATTTTGGTGAACCTACCCATAGAATAGGCAAAAATATAGGAATTTTTCTCTATATTAGTTATCTTTTGCTGCATTATTAATTACCCAAAACCTCAACAGGTTAAATGATATTTATTATCTCACAGTTTCTGTAGGACAGAAATTTATGCATAGCTTAGCTTGGTGTCTCTGCTTCAAGGTCTTTTATGAGGTCTCAAACTATCAGCCAGAGCTGCAGTCTCATCTGAAGACTCAACTGAGGGATTATCTGCTTCTGAACACACTTATGTGGTTGTTGGCAGGATCCAATTCCTCACAAACTATCGGCCAGGGGGCTCGAGGACTTGATGGATATCTACCCCAGTTCCTTCCTGAGCCTCTCCCATAGGGTAACTCACAAGGTTGTTACTGGCTCCCCTAAGAGTAACAGAGAGAAATAGAACAAGCTTCTCAGACAAAAGTCACCATCTTTTTATAGACTAATCCAGAAGCTGACATCCCTTAACTTCTTACCTGTTTTATTTGTTAGAAGAGAGTTCAACTTATACTGAAAGGGAGACAGGATTGCAAAGGACATGCATATCAAGAGTTAGGGATCTTTGGGTATAACCTTAGAAGCTTTCTAGCACAGTCTCTAACATCATTCAAAGGCAGGAAGCTCTGCAATGGCTCTACCAGTAGATCATTAATCTGATCTGTTGCCTTCAGGTATTAAAATATTCTATACCATTGAATTCAGAAGAGATCCCTGTACTGAGGATCAGACACTGAGTCTAATAATATAAGCTGCATAAAGATTTTACTTGCACTTCTATGATTTTCATTAGTGCCCTTACTTCTAGTTTTTGTGAGACATGTTTTTTAAAAGTGTGGTAAAACTAGTCTTTTCCTTCCTTAATTCTTCACCATTTCTGTTTCATCTTTCAAAAGCTACCTCTTCACTCAGATTCAGGGGGATCTACCTAACTAATCTTGCCTGGCATAGGAGGGTTTTCTTCCCTGAGACCCAAATTGGTTCCTTTTAGACACATATATATGCAAATAATAGCAGATTATGTGGAGAATTTTGAATAGACATGGCTGATGACACTTTTTTTCCCTGCTGTAAGTAGATGCAGGTATACCCACAGGCCTCTAAACATTTATTACATATATAATTAACACTTGTGAAAACAGTGTTATACTCACTGGCAAAAAGAGCAAAGTAAGGTGGGTTCTCCCGAAGACATGTGCTTATGGCAATTTTTCTTGTGTATTGCTAATATTTTTAATTTTCTGGACTATGGGCCTACATGGATCTCAACTCTTTCTTCCTGTCTTAGCTGACCTGACCTCTGAGTTGCTTAGCTGTTTGCCACTACTGCCTTTGGTTAATTAATCTTGCCTATTGGCAAAGTCAACTTCATTTTCTTTCAAAAGTTTGCAACTTTTTGTGGATTTTACTTTATCCAACCAAATCACAATTTATGGTCCCTCCTGACCATCCTCTATCTTGCCACCACTTATTCCATATTATAAAAACTGTGCTTTTTCATTTTGAGCAAACCCTCTGCCTCTATCAGGATAAAAATGACTTTGGGCACAGACTCCTCATTACAACCTTACCCAAACCTGTCCTGTCTAATCTCTGTATCAAACTTGAAAATATTATTTTCCTCTTCTTACATCTATCACCAAATTTACCTGTTCCCTGGCCAATGTTCTCAATACTCTCTACCTGATAAACTAAGTCATGCTGAGCTGTTGAACACTGAGAATACCTTAATAAGTTACCCTATACAGGAGGATTCCTACTTTAGTTATTAAAGAAAAATACTGCCAGAGCACAAAGTGAATAGCTATGGTAGAATTTCTGACACTCTAGTAGAATACTGAGATTAATATTTGTGATATAAGGACATAATAGTGGTACCCTTAAAGTGACATTCTTGGTGTCCCCCTGCTTCAGTTATGCAAAGGGCCAGTCCTTCACAGGATATATACAGTAGTCCCTTTATCCATTAGGTATATAAGTTCCAAGAACCCCAGTGAATGTCTGAAACCACAGATATTTCCAAACCTTAAATATACTATGTTTTTTCCTATACATACATACGGTTTCTCTTAAAGAAAGCACTTTAAGGCTTCTCTTTGGCATATCCAAATTGCCAGCATCACTACTCTTGTGATTTGGGGCCATTATTAAGTAAAATAAGGGTGACTTGAACACAAACACTGTGATACCATGACAATTAACCTGATAGTAAAAATGGCTACTAAGTGACTAATGGTCAAGCAGCATATACTGCATGCATATGGTGAACAAAGGGATGATTCACTTCTCAAGTGGGACAGAGTGGGATGGCACAGATTTCATCACAATAATCAGAATGCTTCACAATTTAAAACTTATAAGTTATATATTTCTGGAATTTCCATTTAATATTTTCATACAGAGGTTGGCTGTGGGTAACTGCAACCATGGAAAGCAAAACCACATATAAGGGGGTGAAAGAGGTTATTGTATACCTATGTAGGTTCAAGACAAACTTAGGTAAAGTCTTAATAGATAGAATTAGTAAAAGAAACTGAGGATATTAAATGTTTCCTTAAAACTTTAGTTTGACCTGACTGGTGTGGCTCAGTGGATTGAGTGCTGGCCTGTGAACCACCAGGTTGCTGGTTAGATTCCCTGTCAGGCCACATGCCTAGGTTGCAGGCCAGGTCCCCAGTAGGGGGCGCGTGAGAGTCAACCACACATTGATGTTTCTCTCCCTCTTTGTCTCTCTCCCTCCCCCTCTGTCTAAAAATAAAATAAATTTAAAATCTTAAAAAAATAAAGTAAAATAAATTGAGATTGATAATCAAGAACAACTAGTCTTTCCTACTTTGGGGCTCAAACATGCAGAACTTGCAAAAAACTTTAAACTAGGTAGATGATAAAGCAAGGTTGCATTAATAATAGGCTTCCTTGTAGGCCAGAAACAATAGCTGCATTTAATTTAGGTGCACATTTATGGTCCAGCCAGCTAATGAGTGACATGGTGCAAATAATTGTGATCTTTGGAACACATGTCACCTATAAGAACACTCTGGTTCGATTGTTCATCTGGGATTTGTGATAGGCATGTAAGAGTCATATCCTGTACAGATGAATGTATAGAAGAGAACTGTCCGGAACAGATTTGTCATTTACTAGATTTGGCCAAGTTGCTTCTAGGTACAAATAATATATGCCCTTTAATATCTGGCTTAAATGGAATTCTTTCATTTAATATAATTTTATTATATGATATTTTTGTCTCTTGTTTCTCCGCATGAAAATTCAAGTTTTATAAGAGCAGAGATCTTGTTTGTCTTCTTTCCTGTGGTAATGCTAGCTCCTATAACAGGTGCTTTGCATAAGTAGGTCAGTAAATGTTGGTTCAGTGACCACAAACGCTATATGAATTCAATGATTCTTGCCACTCTGTTACTATGGTCAGTTCTTTCTCCTGTTCCCCACAAGAGTTATTTGTCTTCACCTCTTCAGTCTCCTTGAACCTCCAATCTTTTCATATATATTCTCACTCTTAGTAAAACATGCGAACTCCTACATTTCAGAAAAAGCAGAAGGCATCAGATGGGAATTTCCTCAACATATTTCTCTTTAAACCTACAAACTATCACTTGCTTCATCACTCTGATCTCTCCCTTTGTTTTCTCATGACATTCTCCCTCTGTGTTTCTGTCTTCACATGACATTTTATTCTTCTTATGAGAGTATTTATCATGTTGGATAAAGGACTGATCCTACTCCAGTATGACCTCATCTTACCTAATTACATCTGCAATGACAATTTCCAAATAAGGTTACATTCCTAGGTACTAGGGGTTAGAACTTCAACATATCTTTATTGGGGGCACAAGTCAACTCATACTGCCTACTAACAATTGCCTTGTATCATTCTCCTCTTAATCCACACTTGCTAAATGAGGCATCTGTATTCACTGTCTATACTTACACTCTTCAATACACTTAAATAAGCTCCCATTATCATCAGTCCTCTATATGTACTTTTACTAACCTCCTTGTACCATGTACAATGCAAACTTTTTATTTTAAAATTTATGAAATGTTTATTTCTGGAATTTTTCATCTAATATTTTCCGACTACAGTGGCCATGTATAACTAAACCATGGAAAGTGAAACCATGGATAAGGGGGGTTTCAGGTGTATAATTCAATAAGCTAGAAAGTAATTGTGCTAAAGAAAGTATCTTATTACATTGAGCTGCTGGAGCTGTTTTTACATATACGGCTCTAAATATTTGGACATATGCTTAGAAAACCAGGATCTTCTCTAAAATTCTTTTAATTTTTTTTTAAAAAGTAAATGGACGACAGTATATTACATGGAAAAATGTACAACTTTACATATTGTCCAGACATTCTCCAACAGGTACCCATTTTAGACCTTTGAAAGCATAATTATTGCTAGTTAAGAAGTTACTATGTCATGTAAGATTACCAAAAAGTATCATAAGTATTGTATCATCCCTATTTTAGATAAAATTCAAGTACAATTTTATATTGCATTGTTTTCAAGGCACAGTATGTTCCAAATTATGAAAAATTGCTTGGTAAATGAACTTTTCAAAATCAATTCTTTTGCAAGTTAGGAACTGGTTATGTTATGTATGTGGCATTTTCCCAGGTTTTTGAACACTATGCTAGAAAAGATCCTGTGGTTCTTTTCTAATCAAAAGAAATCCAAATGATTTTCATGATGATATTTGCTTCATCTCACCAACACATAGTGAGAGACATATAACATCAGCTCCCAGACTGCATATAAGAATGCTCTGGTGCATTACAAAAATATCCTCAGTAGGTCAGTGCATATTGAGCTGTCTCAATCTCTCTTGCCTCTCGCATGTACACACTTTCCCAGGGTACCCATAAATAAACAAACTCCACCTCAAAACTCCAGGCAAATGGCATAGTTAATATAATTCCCTTTCTATGAAAAGGGAAGGAACAAAACCAAAACCTGAATTAAAGGTTTAGTCAGGGGATTTTAACACCACACAAATTGGTCCCTACCTGCTCTCCTTGGTGCCTGGTGAACAGACATCTTCTTAGCCTGACTTACATGGACCTTCACAAGCAGGTCCCAGTTTCACTTTCCAGGGTCTTCTCTCTTCCTACACATAGATCCTCTATACCAGTTAGACATTCCTTTCATTGGTCCTTGAACACCAGTTCCTCTGTAACTTTGTTTGCCTTACCTCCCCTGCCTGATTGTCTCAGAATGCTCCTTCTCTTCACCAACAGGAGGCAGTCAGGTATGTTGAAAGGAGAATGAGTTCTAGAGTGTGAAGAGTCCAGGGTTTAAATCCTGGCTCTGCCATTTAAGTCATGTGCTTTTAGGCAAAGTTTCTTAGTTTCCTTTTTTATTGAATTTATTGAGGTTACATTAGTTAGTAAAATTACACATATAGGTTTCAGGTATACAATTCTATAATACATCATCTTTATATCGTATTGTGTGTTTACCACCCCAAGTCAAATTTCCATCCATCATCATTTATGCCCCTTTACCCTCTCCTGACTACCCCCACCTGTATTTTCCTCTGGTAATGATTGTACTGTTGACAATCTATGAGGTGTTTTTTCCTTAATCCTTTAACCTTTTTCACCTAGTTTCCTCACCTGAAAACCAAGGATGATAATGTTGCCTAACTTACAGAAAAATCATGTTGGTAAAATGAAATAATACATTTAAGGCACTTAGCCCATGTTAGCTTTCCAACGAATAGTATATGTCATTATTATTATCCTTTTTTATTTTTTAAGTCACAGTTCATGGCTCGATCTTCAGCCTAACTCATGGGGATATCCAATTTCTCTGAACTCCAATATCTTATTGCCTCTATATGACGCCTCATACTTTAATATTATTAGTTTTATTTATTTGCAAATATTGTTTTAACCCAAATATGCTGAAAGCTCATTTAGGGCTATTATTATGTCAACCTTCTCTATGTTATTCCAGATAAAATTTTATACAGAAATAGAACCCCCAAAATATGTGTTTGTTGTCTAAGTTTATAGATACAGAATTAATAGGCACTGATTGGTAGGATGATGACATAGGGCTTGAAGGATAATAAAATTAAATTAAAAATTATATTGCCTACAACTAACATTTTATTGAACACTTACAGTTAATAAAAACAATACATGACAAGTATTTATTATGTAGAAGACACTCTGCCAGGCACTTGACGGATATGACATATCATCTTTACAACTTCATGAGGTAGGTACTATTAACTCCATTTCACAGAGGAGGAAACTGAGTCTCACAGAGGCGATAAAATTTTTCTGGGATTACATTGCTCTGGGAATCAGGACCTAGATCATTTGACTCTAGATTCTGAGTTCTAAACCTATAGACATAATGCCTTACTAAGGGGAAGATACTATCTTAAAGACTTTAAAAATTATCAAAGATGGTTTCACTATTGATACATAGACCTCACCTTGCTAAACTGAAAAAGTGTACATAATAAGATTCTCGTCATTCATGGTTGAAAACAAAACAGGGAATTCTAGTTCACTCGACCATCTCCACACTCATTCACTCCATGTAATTTCTAATCATTCTTCAACTGAGGATCCAGTCTATGTGGAGAAAAAGGGAGGGTGATCAAATGGAGGCAGATAGATGGACAGATGGCTGGAGGAGTAGATGGCCATGTGGGAGAGTACAGGGACTGTTGCCTGCTGTGTGCCAGGAAGGCTCAGTGTCCATCAAGGAGAGAAAATGATTGGGAAACACTTCACAGTGCCACACACCAAATTGAATAAGAGCCTATTCATCCCTTTGGAGCAAGAAAAAAGTAACAGTGCCCACTGCCTGTGTGGGTGTTCTTGGTCTTTTCCAGCAAGGTGTGCATTTAAAAAAAGATTAGTACAATAGGGCACAAATAGTCCTATTGAAAACAGCCGCCTGCGTAGACTTGGCAGATTTGTACTGTGGAACAGTTCTGTCTGACATTTAAAATGTAGGAAAACTACTTAAATTCAATTTAAAAATAAGTTTTCTATAGCCCCTTATTTTCTTCTTATAAGCCTGAGTTTGGTGAACATGTCATCATGGGCTTTACAGGATGCCCCCCAGAATGAATGCCAAAGACAAGACTATGTGGCATTAAGGGATGACAAGCTGATTAGGCTGCAATAATTCCCAACCTTGTGCCTGAGAAGACTACTGTCTCAGGAAAGAAAACTTGTGAGTGGATTTTGGATTGGGGTTTAAACAGGGATGCAGCTTCAAATCACTGCAGCCAAGTTCACAAATGGAATATGAGATCAAGATTTTCTCTCTGGTAAAAAATGATTCATTTTAATTAATAAATGGTAAAGAGTAAAGGGAATAGAAA
This sequence comes from Mormoops blainvillei, assembly GCA_004026545.1. Taxonomy (NCBI): domain Eukaryota; kingdom Metazoa; phylum Chordata; class Mammalia; order Chiroptera; family Mormoopidae; genus Mormoops; species Mormoops blainvillei. The sequence goes on along the minus strand of PVJD01011015.1, from coordinate 25,576 downwards.
GGGACATTTTCTGTATTGTCACTGAGAGCTCGGTGACTTGGGCCTGCATCCTGATTTCTTGATACTGGTTGAATTTGGTGAAATAGATTATAAAACTCTGGTCGAATCGGTCATGCAGTATAACTACTGACTTACTCTCGTTCCATGACGTAATGATTGGAAATCCTTTTGTGGAGCTCAATAGACAGACTTCTATTTTTCTTCAGTGGGATACTGGTTCAACAACATCTATTCACATCCACCAAATTATGCCCTGGTTTTGTTGTTGTTCTTTGCTTGTTTGTTTTTATTTTTGTTTTTCCCTGATGCTTTCTGCTAGAGCTATGGCCAGGAGCTAGAATACATACTATCGCTTACAATAAGTCTCTCTTGTTTTGAGTGTTACAGAGGGAAGTTCCACCCTTCTCTCCAAACTTCTGCCTCTATCTGTCCCCTTAACTACATCTCCAAAGGGAAGAGGAGTTAATACGTGTATTGGTCAGAGCCCAAGACATAGTTTGGGACATATTTTATCAGTGGATATATTTATTGTTCCAGAATCCATTCATAACACTCTTTCACTTGCACTTCTAGAAAGGGACTACATATTTGCACAGATTTAAGTTTTACTCTTCTTTTATACCTTCATCTTTCTTACCTTCCTGCCTCAGGAACAAACTTGGCATTTTTTTTTATCTTCTCTCGGTGCCACTCCATGTAGGCAGTTAGGGCAATGAAATCAGCGCTTGAGATTTGGCTTCTCTGTCTGTGTCTCCCACTCATTCTCTACTTACCCCTACTCCAAGCAGGCATATTCAGGTACATAGGTCTCAAGATTAAGATTAGGGACTAGAGGTGAGTAAGAGACTCTGTTAAGCCTCCACTCCAAACCCCATCATCCCATTTAGTTTTACTCAAAGATTATTGGGTACTGGCTCAGCTATTAATGAAATAGTAATTAAATTTCCATTTGGTTGTTGTTCTTTACACATAGCTTCCTTGATACAGAACCCTACAAGAAAGAGGGGGGTCACTGGAAGGACAGGCACCAATGAATTTTAGAGTCCAGGGTTATAATACCAATACGAGACTATCAAAACCCTGCCTATAACAACTATTCTGGGATTGGAAATGTATATTACCTGGATTACAAAAGTAGACATCTGACTCTTCCTCCCACCTCTATTTACACCTTTCTCTTGCCAGCCTCCATATTGTAACTAGAGTTAAGTTCTTAATTTAAAAATATTTTCATATTATTCTTTTCCTTAAAAGCATTTATTGGTTTATCCTTAGTATGACTTCAAAAACTCTTGCTAAATTGGCCCTGCTAAACTGCAAATGAGTGGTTCTCAAAATTTGCATCAAAAAATTAGTATATCTGCTCTACCCAGGTCAGTAGGTTCAGTAAGCCTGAGGAGAAGCCTGGAAATCTGCAATAAATTAACCATATGTCTTAGATTATCCTGACACAGACATTCTGAAAACCACACTTTGAGAAGCACTTCCTTGTGGTGGTACAAACTGATCTGCCCTCATCATCTTCTCCATGTCAGCTGACTCCATATACTCTTCCTGAAATATTTTGCTCATATACTTATAAAATCTTGAGTTGGAATACATCTTGAAGATTGTTGAAGTGCCTTTCACACTCTGTGTTGGCATTCCCTCCACAAGTTGTCTCATACGTAAATCTCCAACCTCTGTACCTGATCACACTGTTGAATGGTTCTTAAGAGTCCAAATTTCATCCAGTAAGAGAAACCTACAGGAGTAGTGGAAAGAGCACTGGATCATTAGTCAGAATTTAGATCTTGACTGCCACTTTTTAGCTTTGTGATTTTAAGCAAAACACTTATCTGTGTCCAAGTCCATTTCATCCTCTGTAGGAAGGTGGTAATGTAAAAGGCAGTATAGTATAACAGTTAAGAGTATGAACTGGAGCCCAGGCTGAGAGGAATCAAATATTAACTCTGCTAGATGTGTCACCTTGAACATGTTACTTCACCCCTCCATGCTTCAGGTTAATAAGGTGTACCTGATAATAAGTGTAACTAACTCATGTGGTAAAATGTAAATGAGTTTATACGTGCAAGTGGTTGGCACATAGTAAGCACAATATAAGTGTTAATAATTACTGTATTCTATTATACTGGGGTAAAATTACTATAGTAACTACCTCAGAGGGTTGGTATAAAAATAAAAATTACATGAAATGATGTATAATAAAGTGTTCAATAAGCTATAAAGTGCCATATAAATGTAATCATTTAGCTGATTTAGTTGAAATCTGTTAGTTCTAAAACTAAACTCAGACTGCACAGAAAAAGTCTAATACCTCATCTACATAAAAACACCTAAGAAAGCTTATCATCTAGCCCCAGTCTTAACAGCTTCAGTGTTTTCAACAATTTCTTATATCACATAGCTCATGGCCTCTTCATCATCTTGGTCATAATTTTTGGATGTACTATATTTGGTTATTAATTTTTAATTCATCAAATCTCTTATGAACACCTACTACAATCTAAGCACTATGCTATGTATTAGAGATACAGCAATGACTAAAACACATTTCTAGTCTCAAATAATATTGCCCAATGGTCAAACACTTCTGAAAATATGACATCAGAAACATGTTACCAAAAGACTGGCTGGGCCAATGCACATCTCCTCTTTTGCATAGTACATTTTTATCAATATACCCTAAGGCCCCATTAGCATGTGTGATCAGTGTTGATTCACAGTGAGTATATGATCAGGCAATCCTGTTAGATTTATACATAAAAAATTTTTGTTGGACCAGACACTGCACTCTACATTCATGCAGTTCATTTGAAACCCAAAAGTTAGGACTTGAAATTTACACATATTAAATGAGCTATTATCATTTTCACCCCATCTTTCTCATCTGTAAAACCTTTTTAATATCTAGAGAATTAGTAGGCATGCCATCTACACCTTCAGGGGTACAGCATTGTGGTTAGACAATCATATACTTTGCAAAGTGTTTTTGGAACTGTATCTAAGGACTTTAAAAGAGTACCTAGTAATTGATCAATAAACATTAACTATTATTGTTTATTTTTAAGATTGTATTTATTTACTTTAGAGAGGGGAAGGAGGGAGATAGAGAGGGAGAGAAACATCAATGTGTGGTTGCCTCTTGAGCGCCCCCTACTGGGGACTTGGCCAGCAACCCAGGTATGTAACCTGACTAGGAATCTAACCAGCAACCTGGTGGTTCACAGGCCAGCACTCAATCCACTGAGCCACACCACCCAGGCTGGCTATTATTGTTTGTATGCCTGGAATGTGGGAGCTGTATGGCACCCAAATAATAGTAGATAATGCTTATTGATCAATTACTAGACATTCCTTTAAAGTCCTCAGATGCTATTCCAAAAGTTTTACATCTGTAAACACATCTTACCTTCACATCAATTCTATGAAATAATTGCGACTTCTGTTTGATTTTATAAATCAGAAACCTGGAGAACTGAGAGATGATGTCAATTTCCTGATATTCCAAAGCTAATAAGTGGTAGAGCTATGATTTTAAACCTGAAGTCTAGTGTCCAGAGCCCTCATACAATCAATGAGATATTCCTTTGCTTGTTATTGAACAAACAAAATGGAATTAACTAGACATAACTTAACCCTTAGTGACACCATACTAGGTATTTGTGACCACCACTGCCTTTTCTTAGTGTTTGCAACAATTTCTTTATGAATTCACCAAAGATTTCCACTGAGGATTGATGTCAACACTGCTGGCCTATAATTTCTAGAATCTGACCCCTCCTTTTAAAAAAATCAAATTAGCATTATTTTTAATTGCATTCAGTTAGAAACCCCTATCATTGAATTAATATTGTGTTTCTCTGAACTATGACTAAGCAACCTGCTTGCATATCATAATTAAAAGTCAACTTCCAGAATTTCATTAAATATTTAATGTGTCTTTGGCAGAAAAGCAGAAAGCCTAACTAAAATCTCAAAAAATGGGTCTTTAAACCCATTCACTGGGAAATAAAATAAAGCAGAATACAAAAAAAGTTTATATTCCAAGCTGACACTGGTAATTATCACATTGGACCACGCATCTGTCTAGCCACCTTCTGTTCACAAGATGAAATTAAAACTGTTGGTGTGCTGGCTTGCTATTCCTGTTAGTTACAATCTACTCCTATATGCCTGCAGGTAGAGATCCTCTGCATTGCTATTTCATTTCACTGACATTTTGCGAAAGTAGAGTGAAGCTACTGTTTTATTTCTTTGTCCCTATTAGGGTCTGTTACCAGATCGCCCCCAGAAAAAGCTATTTATTTCTATCTCCTTTTATGGTTTTTCTTTTTATCTTCTTGCTAATGTTCTATGGAGAAACTTTATGTGAGCATTAGATTAGGCAGAGAGTGGGAAGCAGGAAATAAATTGCTGGCTTTTATTCTTGGATATGCACTGTGGCAACATTTTTGTCAAAATTGTTCAGGTCCCTATCAATTTTATGGGACATTATTTACCACCGAAATTAAAAAAGAAAATCCTGAAAAAAATTTTGATCATCATTTTCCTACTTGTGTACTGTGGACCATGAATGCAGAGTTAATTTTAAGTGTGTGTTTGGGGGAAGAAGTTGTATGCTCAAGCAAGTTTTTGGAGATTTTTATATTTTCTACATAAGTGGACATTATTTACAATTTCAATCAATGTTAATAATTTCTATTATTTACTATTTTAATTACTATTTACAATTTCAATTTAGCAAATGTTTGTTGATGGTCCCCTGTGTTTTGAGGCATTATTGCAGGATCTAGAGATAGAATGCCCTAATGGAGCTAACATCCTAGATGGAGAGACAGAAAATATACAAGTCAATGAATAAATAAATGAGATAATCTTAGATAATAATAAATCCTTTGAATTAAATAAAAGACAGAGATGAGACTGAGCATGGCAGCATATGTTGGAACAACTTTAGATAGACTTTTCAGGGAAGGGTTCTCCAAAGGAGGTGATATTGATCTGAATTGCCCTGAGGCAGGAAAGTGTTTAGTGTATTCAAGAACAGCAAGGAAGCTGAAGTGGGTGAAGCAGAGGATTAAGGAAAGAGTGGTCCCAGTGATATTGAAAAGGAAGGCAGGGGCCAGCTCATGTAGGGCCTTGTAAACTGTGGTAAAGATTAAATGGTTTTGAACAAGAAAGTGGTTTAACTCAATTTACATCAAACTTTGAAAAGTCCCACTTTAAAGAAATCTGCTTAGCATTTTTAATCCAGTAATTCCCAAGCACATTTGATCATTAAAGGCTTTTATCCCTATAGGACACATTTTTAACATATTGTATAACAGTATCCCATGGCACTCCAGTTTAGGAAATACTTGAGCTAAATTTGCTAGTGAAATATCCGTTTTGCAATAGTATGGGATGTTTCAGGATATACTGAAAATACAGATGCATAGATGAATAGAAGCAGACAAATGATGGAGAAAAGTAAAGACACTTCCCCCTTAGTTTTAGACAAGGAACACAGTATATCACAAAGTTGAGCTAGGTTTGGGGAGGAGGAAAGTTAAGGTTCTTCTATTCTTGCAAAATAACCACATTTTCTCTTCTTAAACACTGACACTGATTGCTGTCAGGAGGACTTCTGTTTTACCTGTCTTCTCTCCAAACTTTGCTCATAGAGGTGTTCTGGAGGAAAAGCAGTTGGACATAGAGCCATGTTTATGTGGTTCACTTTAAGAAACAAATCAGTAATACACCATTATTTTTCATAATATGCATCTTTCAGAATAGGAAGGAAAAGTGGGGAAGTGAGTAAGAAGTGACAGCTGAGTAGTAGGTAAGAGAAAGGAGATGTTGAAGTTGAATCTGTGGGGCTCAAAACGTGATGGATGCCAGGGTCTTTCTACAAGCAATGTCATCTCCTTCTGGAATATTGGAAAGATAAACTTGAGGGGAGGAATGAGGACTAGGTGGGAGATGGTCTCAAGCTGAGTAGTTAAAAGCATGCATATTGAAATCAGACTTGGGTTCCAGAGCCAGCTGTGTCAGTTACTAGCTGTGTGGCTTCAGGCAAGTTGTTTAATCTCTCTGAGACTTGTTCTTCTCATGAATAAAATGAAGATGATAAAGGTATCTAGCATATAAGAATGTTGAGGGAATTAAATAGGATAGTATGCATTACAATATGTTTCTGTTGTCAAATTTATTAATATCTAGGCCTTTGGGAGAGAAGGGAATGGAAATGTAAGCTATTGCTCTCTAATGGAAGTTTCTATAACAATGAAAATACCCTTTATCTGAGCTGTAATAGCTTAATCACTAGTCACATGAGGTCATTTAGCTAGAAATTTTTCTAGTGCAACTGAGAAACTGAAATATTAATTTTAGTTAATTTTAGTTCATTTCAACTTAAGTAGTCATAAGTATCTACTGGCTGCTGTATTGAATAGTACAACTTTAGATGCTCAGAATTCTGGGACTTATGGGAAGAAAAAACATTTGAAATGCCTCTGGGTTTGGAAGGGGTAGGAGCAAAGAGAAGAAAAGAAGATGGATTAAAAAGGGAGACAAACAGAATAAATGAAGCTTCCAAAAGAATTAAGATGAGAATATAAGAAATACTATTCTTGTTTCTATCGTCCAGCCAAATAGCAACCCTATAGGAGGATATCACCTATGGCATCCTTTTAAGAAGTTGAAAGCTAGGCCTTCAACCACATATGTAGCTTTCACTTGGACCTAGAATTCAAAAATTTCTCTCAGCACTTCTTGACCCTTTCTCTATTTTTGGACTGCATTACATCTTGAGGTAATGGGTTTTATATGCTTACTACCTTCTGGATAAAGAGGTTTTTTTACTTTATTGCTTTCAAGCTATCTCCTCCAGCTCCAAGTAACAGTACTTGTCTTTGACGTGTTCCAAGTGCTTTAAAGATATCCTCCAAATAACCTAATGACAAGTGAACATATCAATTCTTCTCCTGAGACTCTTGGCTAAAGTAACTGCATTTGGTCCTCAGGGAACTAAGGGTCAGATGGGGCACTCTAAAGTGTCCTGATTTGTCCTAGCATGCCTTAGCACTTAAAACCCCTCTGATTAGGGTTTTCTGTTAGATAAATGCTATGCTTTTAGAAACCCATTAAAATGCAAGTATGCCACACTGGAAGTCAGAAGCAACCACTTATCTTCTTGACTTACCTTCTTCACATTGGATTCTGAGGACCCAAGACTATGTCAGCTGAGTTTTGCAAAGAGTATATGTGGAAAGGCCCAGATAATGGAGGGTCTGCTGCTTAGCACAGAGTACCACAAAAAATAGTACAGCTGCCATGTACACCTGTACAGGAAACAACAAAAAAAAAAGACAACTAAAGAAAGGCATCAAATAACAGCAATGTCAATAATATCTAAGGTTTTACCTCTTCCACAATGAGACTCTTTTCATGGCTTCATTGTTTCACAATGGTTGGACCAAGTTACAGAGTCCAGAAGCCACAAAATAAAGCTGTTTTTATTCCCTTCACAGACAACTGACTGAAATGATTCACGGGTGGTAAACAGTTTTTTTTTAAAAAGCACACACACACAAAAACCCACCAGTGTTTCATTGGACTAATCATCTCCTGAGAACTTTATTTGACCTTTGAGTGTTTTCCAGTCAATCTTCTTTATGTGAAGATTTTAATTAACTCCATGAAGCCCCCAATTTGGCCTCTTCTGAGTCCATCCTCCTTGAATCTGTTGGTAAAACAGAAATACATAATTTTGCCCCAACCCTATATCTTGTTAATGACACTGACCCAGTACACACTGAGTTCAAATGTAATCAGTATTCAAGTAATGACACTGTTTATAGAACACTATGCTTTCCACTAAATTTAGCAAACAGTTCTTGAGCATCAACAATGTAGTGCTATAGGGGACATGAGCATAAATTTACAAAGAAATTCCTGTCTCAAAGAAGCATATGATACAGAACATGATCTTCCTCTTCTCTAGGTCATTCAACATTTATTTATCACATTTCTATTTAGTATCTACTATGCCATAAACCATGCTAGGAATTGGGCAGGTGGTAGAAAACAAGACAGCACATTCCCTGACCTCAGGAAGCAGTCATTTGTGATTTATTTTGGTGTAAGGCTCAGTTTAGGTTAGTTTACTTAGCATGAAAGACTTTTATTTGGGTATTTGTCTTATATCTCCCTTAGGAAAGGCATGAAAGGAAGAAACAATATTTAACATAGGTTTAGAAAGATTTTAGCAAACAAGTAGGAAAAAGAGGGCATTTGAGTCAGAAAAAAACAGCATAATTAGACTCATGGATATATCTTTTTTTTAAGATATGCAAGTGGTCAACTTTGAGAGAACAGTAGAATGAATTATCCAGAGGTCAATAATAAAAAACAAATCTGAAAAAGTAAATCTGGAATATTAGATTGGTAGAATACTAATAAGAACTTTGAATGCTAGGGTGAGAAATCTATACTTAATTCAGTAGACAGGGTTCAAATATATAGGGTTACACATACCTTCTTGGTTTAGAATATTTTGAATGAAGAAATGATATGACCAAATATGAACTCTCAGAAGATTAACCTGGCATCCTATATATTTGATGGCTAGGAGGTGAGAAAGAGAGGGAGCAGGGAGATGTGTTAGAAAGCGTCTGTAAAAGTCCAGACAAAAGGCAACAAGGGCCTTTATTAGGAGAATGTCAGTGGGCATGGAAAAGAGTGGGTGGATCCAAAAATATAATCTGTCTGACTTGGTTAATGACTAATATTAAGTTGGAGAAATCAAAGGAAGTGCCAAAAGCTGAGTAGAAGAAAAAAATAATATTTTGCACATTAGTTAGATTAAAGATTTGCAAACAAAATTTGCTTCAATCTCTATGGGTTCTCTGGAGAGCTTATCATTTCAGAAAGGATTCATCAATATTGAAAATAAATTAGGAGTCCATTTAAATCCTATATCTATAAGTATGACTATAAAAATTTAACACATGCTTATTCAGCATCTACTATGTCCTAAGCATCCTTTAGGCACTGGTAATAAAATGGTGATGGAAAATAACATGATTCCTTCCCCTAAAAGTTTACAGTCATTAGAAGTGGATAATGAAATAATTATCATTTTAGTATATATTTAATGAGTATGTACTCTATTCTGGACTTCTGTGTTAAGTGCTAAAAATGCAACAGTAAGCACAACACACAAAAAAAGCCTCTACCCTCATGGGAGTTATATTACAGTAGAATAGACTGACCCTTCAAAAGTAAATAAATAAGTAATATCATTTCAGAGCATGGCAATTGCTATTAAAAAATGGAACTAGGTAACAGAAGACCATAGAAAAATATTCAGGGGTAGACCTCTCCAGGCACAAGAAAGAGCAAGTAACAAAGTCCTCAGAATGATAATGCAATGGTAAGTTCAAGGGACAGAACAAAACCAGTGTGTCTGGAGAAGAATGAGAGAAAGTAAAAGACATAGGTAAGGGCAGGCTCATAAAAGGTTCTGTAGGTCATGGTAAGGAGATCTGTTTCACCCTAAGTGTACTGAGGGTTTTAAGTAACACAGTTTGGTTTCCATTTTTAAAAGGATTACTCTAGCTTCTGTGCTGAGAATAGACACTGGAGGGTCTGGAGTAGAAGTAGGGAGATTTATCAGGACACTCTAAATACACATGTATATCTGTGTGTCTCTTGTCTTTTTAAGGCAAAACAATGTTTTGCCCTTACAAAAAAAAAGAGAACCTATAATATGCTTTGTTATCACTCATCATTTTTTCAAATGTAGAACGATAAAACAATCATTCAAAGTAAGTAGTAAAGTCTTATATCAAAATTTGGCTATTCAGGCAACTCATTCATTCATTCAACAAATATTTATTGAGTGGCTACTAAGGGCCAAGCATTTTGCTACTCCCCAGGGATACAAATCTGAGCAAAACAGAAATAATACCTTCTCTCATGAATTTTTTGATATTATGTGAAATATGGATATGTATGAAATAATTATAGAAATACAGAATCACAAATCATGATAAGTGCAACAAAGGGAAAATAGGCTGTTCTTCAAGGCTTATTTCTTACATGATTATATTTGCAATGAGCATGTGGTTTTCTGCATTGCCATTTAAGAACAGGACACACGTGGAAGCGTAAACTCAGGAAAGATCTTAAACTAATATTTTTAATAATTAGATATCCACTGTAAAGTATTAATTATAACTTTACTCCCAATACCAGTAAAAGAATGAAGTGTAACTGACTACAATAAAATAAAAGAGTGGCCCCAAAATGGAAATACAACAATACAATAGAGAGCATGCTCAGTACACAGTGCAGAGATGGAGTGTTCTGCAGCGGAACACTGATCAAGGAAGGATTCTGCCCTAAAGAAGTTATAGTGTTGTGTTCTCCTGTCTTACGGGTGGCCTTTCCTAAATGTCCTTACCATTTCATGTATGGGTAAAACACCCTATTCTAGAGTCCAGTGGCACCTGCTCTTCATTCCATGACTCTCTGATTGTAGACTCTATGGCCATTGCTTTCTAACTTGCTTTTCTTCCCTGACTAGACAATGAATCCCACAAGGCCAGTGAGATTTGGCCAACACGTTTACTAATGTATCGCCCCCATTTCAAGCAGAAATGATACATTATGGGCGTTCAATAAATGATGAACTAACAATATAAGGTAAAAATAATAAAAGTACCACCAGTGTCATAGGTGAATTGATACAGTCATTTATTGGTGTCAGAGGGAACTTCTGAGATGAATTAGAGAAAGGTTGGTAGAAGATTATTTTTTTGCTGGTCTATGAAGATCAGACAAGATAGGATGTGGGCATAAGGGAAGACATGCCAAGTGAAGTGAACAGTGTGAACAAAGGCAAGGAAATGGAAAAATGCCAGACATGTTTGTTAAACTGAAAGGTGCATAGTATGACTAGACAAAGAGAACATGAGAAGCAATGGTGGGAGGTGATGTTGGAAAGGTAGGTTAAGGACTGAAGCATGAAGGACCTTGATTGTCAGACTCATGAGTGTGATCATCTGACACCTAGTCCAATTCGCTATAACACAAAGGATTTCCAATCAGAAGATCTGGATTCTAGTCTTAATTCTGCCATTTGTCATCTATGTAACTTAAGAAAAACTATTAAACCCTGATGATCTGAGCCTGTGAATCATCAATACAATACGCAAAAATAGGAAACACATCAAGAAAAAAGGGGTGAAGATGGTGAGTACATTTTAATATGTGCCAAATTTAAGGGCCCCATATGATATCCAAGTGGAGAGATCTAATGAACAGTACATATATATGGGGGATTTAAAAGTAGAAGTTCCATTTTATAAATTTTTGAATTATTTGTTCTAGTTCTGTGAAATATGTCATTGGAATTTTGGTAGGAATTATGTTGAATCTGTAGATTGCTTTGGGTAGTATGGACATTTTAATGGTGCTACTTCACCCTATCCAAGAACATGGTATGTGCTCCAACTTATTTGTACCTTCTATTTTTTCTTCAGTGTCTTATAATTTTACAAGTACAGGTGTTTTACATACTTGGTTAGGTTTATTCTTAAGTATTTTATTCTTTATGTAGCAATTATAATTGAAATTGTTTTCTTAGTTTCCCTTTCTGTTAGTTTGTTATTGACATATAGAAAATGCAACTGATATCTGGATATTAATTTTGTATCCTGCTACTTTGCTGAATTCATTTCTTAGTTCTAGTAGTTTCTTGGTGGAATCCTTGGGATTCTCTATGTATAGTATCATGTCATCTGCAAATAATGACAGTTTTACTTCTTCATTTCCAATTTGAATGCTTTTTATTTCTTCTTCTTGTCTGATTTCTGTAGCTAAGACATCCAGTACTATGTTGAATAAGACAGTTGAAAGTGGACATCCTCATCTTGTTCTTGATCTTAAGGGCGCACTTGTAGGTTTTGCCTATTGAGTATGATGCTGGTAGTGAGTTTTTCATAAATGTCCTTTATTATGCTTAGTTATGTTCCCTCTAATCCTACTGTGCAGAGAGTTTTCATCATAAATGGGTGCTGGATTTTATCAAATATTTCAAAAATTTATGTGGAAAGGATCTGAATATACACTACTTCAGGGAGTACATACAGATGGCCAATAAATGTATGAAAGATGCTAACATCACTAATCATCAGAGAAATGCAAATTAAAACTACAATGGGATAATCATCTCACAACTGTCAAAACAGCTATCATCAATAAATCAACAAACAAGTGCTGGTGAGGATGCGGAGAAAATGGAATCCTTTTGCACTGTTGGTGGAAATGCAGACTGGTACAGCCACTGTGGAAAGCAATATGGAGATACCTCAAAAAATTAAAAATGGATATGCCCAGTGATTCCACTTCTTGGAATTTATCTCAAAAAACCCAAAACACCGATTCAAAAGAACATAAGCACCTCTATGTTCATTGCACCATTTACAATCACCAAGATATAGAAGCATCCCAAGTTTCCATCAGTAGAGAAGTGGATAAAACACCTATGGGACATTTACCCAATGGAATATTACTCAGCCATAAGAAAGAAAATTTTACCCTTGGTAACAGTGTGGATGGACCTGGAGTACATTATGCTAAGTGAAATAAGCCAGTCATAGAAAGACAAATACCTTATGATTTCACTAACATGTGGAATCTAATAAACAAACTGAACTAACAAGGAAAATGCGGGCAGACTCATATGGGGAACAGGATGACAGGTAGGGGTGGGAGGGGAAGGGGTAGAGGGATTGAGCAAAAAAGAAAAAGGACTCATGGACAAGTGTGGTGACTGCTCGAGGTAGGAGGGTATAAGGAGACTCAATGATGATGGAAGAAATACAATAAAGATTAAATAGAAAAAGAACATTAACAAAAAAAATCAAAGTATAGGAGGTTAGAATTTTTTTTAGTGCTCACAAATACAGAACCGATGGTTGAATTCATGATTTTTTAAGTCTGTTTTCTTTTTTTTATTGTAGTTTTATTTTAGTTGTCCCAATTTCCCCTCATTGCTCTCCCCTTCCTTGCCTACCCCCAGCTCCCAGAGTCAATTCCTACCCTATTTTCCATGTCTATGGGTCATCTACACCTGTTATTTCATTATTTTAAGTAAAAAGAAGTAGTAATCAAAGTTAATATGTGGAAAAGAATTTTGTTCAAAAATGTTTTTGATCGATTTAGAGTCAGTTCAAAAAATGTATTTGAAGAACAAAAACTCCTCAGACTGTCATTTCACTATTAGCCTTCTGCTGCTGCTGGATACTCTTGTAACCATGGAGATACCAGCTCCCCAAACCAGTTCCAAACATACGCAACCTTTTTTTAGCCATTCAAACCCTGTGCCTCTTATCACAGAATTCAAACATCAGGCATCTCTAATTAGAGAAGTCAGCAGATTATATAAACAATTCTTATTTTTCATGATTGTCATCTGAAGCTCACCCATGCTTTTTGAATTACATTATAAATTACTTGAATCTCAACAAACTTCTTTAAAATACTTTCAGAAGGTAACATTGTTCTCTCCATAACTCTGTTTATATTAGGGACTTCATCTTATCAGAAGTAGCTGAATAAATTTAGGCCTCTGAGACTTCCATCCCTCACACTATGCCCTACAGTCTTAGGAAGATCATGGCATATAAGTTTAAAGTGTTACCTTTAAGTCATCTATTCCATCTTTCTGCTTCTGAGGGTATACAGATGGGTGCTAAATAACATCTTGCAGACACTGTGTGAACCTCAGCCCCATGTGACTAGGATCCTGATTCCCTATTGAACAATTGTCCAATGTTTTCCTTTACTTAGGGTTTGAATTTTGTTTCTTTACTTTCAGCTACAGCCTAGATATGTGCTTCAAACCTAAAGAATTTTTCAAACTATAGCCTTGTCTCCTGTATGACTAGATGTCAATACATCCTTACTGCCAAGTTCTATCAATGAGATCATCCTTGGATATTAATGCTGACTATCAAGGGAGCCAAAATTCACCAAACCAGATCACTCTGAACTTTAAGTCCTTTTTCAGAGTGCAAACTACAGGTGTATCATTCATCTTAGGCCTTGGCACTGCCACATTTCAAGCTTCTTCTCTTTCCCCATGTGTCTGGGATTCTGACTTACTACTATGCTCACCTACTGGTTTAGCTACTAGAAATTTGTCAACAACTGTGGATTGTTCAGTACAAATCTATTCTCCACTATTAGAAGAACTATATATATTCCATCTGTATTTACCACAGTGATGAGGCTAAGCCAAAATGCATCTTAACTGAATAATCAGTGGTGAATCAGTTCTTGATGATCATATAGGCACCTACAATGATATACTTCACCCCTCACATACATGCACAAAATTTAGGAAATGAGAGCAATAAGGTTGCCTTCAGAATTAATAAGAAATCACATACTAAATGAGAAAAAAATAGGCAAAATTATTTTCAAGAAATTGAATTTTTGTAAGCCAGCAGAATTAGACCTTAGCCTGATTAACTTTATTAATACAACTAGAGGAAGAATGTGTCCATGAGAAGGGGGAATTGAACATGCAGACATAGAAAAAATGATAGTCAGTGAATAAATATTAACTGTTGACAGTTCCCATTTGAGTATTGTCCAAGGGGAAATTACCTTAGCCAAAGGATTTTGCATTCTAATTTCATTAGCAAGATTCTCCATCTCTGTTATGATAATGAATATAGGAAGTTTGCGACAATGGAAATCAAGTGTATTGGTCCCATAGGTAAGACTTCCCCTTATTTGAGATGTGGTCATCTATCTTAGTTTTATGTCATTAAATATTTATTTCATCTAACTCACCTTGACCTGATTCAAAGCTCATCAAGCTTCATGATTAAGTGGCTTGCTAAAGGTCCCACAATTTTGACTTTACTTCCTATATCCATCTGCTTTGATGGAGAGGATAATGTTGGTCATAAAGTCTTCATACATTCCAGTTCCTGTAAAATTTGCTTTTATTCTGATTTTTATACACTGGTACTCTGATCAAGATTTGGCTTCACATGTAGATTATCTTGAAGATAGAGAATTTCTGGTCATACTAAAATAAGTATTTTAGTTTGCATGACAATCATATTGTTCATCATTCATTAATACACTGACATTCTAGTTTTATACATTATTCTTGTGACAATAGTTAGTGTACATCTGCCTCTGAATAATGGATCTACTTCCAATATACTGACAATAGCAGAAGTCTAAGCAAACAGTTTGAAGGCTAGGTCTCAAACCAAAGTACAAGACCATACAGAATACTACCCTGTGTGATATTTTCGTAGACAGTCAAAAAACCATTACCTAGTTAAGTACTGTCCATTTCCAATGTCATTTATGACTACCAGCAAACAATTTTTTGAGCCTCTATAATTATTCATACTATAATTTGTGATATTTTAAGTTCATAAATTGACCATATCAATTGTTTTTCATAAATTATTTCCAGTATTTAAATATGTTATATAGATATTATTATAATTTTCCAGTTTACAAACAAGGAAACTGAGGGTCCTAAAGGTTAAATAATTTTTCTTTAGTACCACAGTAAATAGATGGTCAGGTTTGGAACTGATGCCTATTCTCTAAGTCTAAAATTCATTCTTTTTTCAAATTGTTATTTTTCTTTATGTCACCAGTGCTACTTTGGATTTGCTTACATACATACCAGTTTATTTGATCAAAATCTGTTTTACATCTTATACCTTTCCTTTCAGTTTAATTTTCTTCTTCCTGAAATACATCCTTTAGTAGTTCTTTCAGTGATAGTCTTTTAGAGGTAACCTCTAAGTTGCTGTTTATTGGAAAATACCTTTGTTTTATTCACATGATTTGTATTGATTAACATTAGATTTAGATGGTATAACAAAAATAATGTAATCAAAATAGAAGTGTATTTCTCTCTTATATTAATGTAGGAAATCAAGGGCCAATAGAATCTCTCCATGATTATCAAGAATCCAGATCCCAGATCTATCTTACTACATAATTCTCACCTTTAGGATTGTACCTCATGATTCAAAAAGTCTATTGCGTCTCTAGCAATCACAGTGTGAGCGATGACTTTCTCTCCCTGTCCTTATTCCCGGTGGCTGGAATTCGAACATGATGGCAAAATTTCTCACAGGGAACATGTGGTAGCAAATGCCAGCACTTTTATGTTATAGTTTTTTGCTTGCACATTTTTGGACTATGCAGGAGAGTTGAATTCAATCTCCAAAGCCATATGAGGGCAGGTCCATGATCATCGCTTTTCAGGAAAGATATTTTTCTCTGCCAAGAATGCAGCCTGAGACAGATAACTCCTTTGCCAGCTTTCTTTGCAAAGGAGAAGAGTTTTCTTTCTCTGCACATAATGTACTTTGAGAGACCCAGTTTTACATGGTGGTCTCAGTCTCAGCTTCTACATTGTACATGGTTTTTAAAACACAGACCTTGGTTACCTGTACTTAAACTTCCAAAAACCTAGGGAAACCACAGTGTTATTTCATGGGTATCCCTCCAGTTAGCAATTTCCTTTTCGTGTTTGGCACCTAGAAATGTCTTCTATCTCAAAAACTTGACTATGACTTGAAAACTCCATTTGTTCTATTCACCCAAATGTAAACTCCACAAGGCCAGTAATTTGTGCCTGTTTTGTTCACTTGTGCAGTGCCCAGAATACTGCCTGACGCATGGAAAAGGAACCCAATAATATTTGGCGAATGAATAAGTTAATTTTATTCAGTATTTCTTGTCTTTTGTAGGTGGGAGTGAGGTGAGAGTTCCCAGATTATGTATTTAATGATATTGTTAGAAATGCAAGTGAAATCCATGCCCTTTCCACTGTACTATGCTATCATTTATGTTTACAACTACAGTGAGATTTTCAGTGTGTTTGCAAAGTCAGCATATGACAACTATAGTTTAGTGTGGGTGAGCACGAAATATCCAGTGAGAAATAATCTCTGCAATCTTATCTTAACCATATTTCTATTGAGAAGTCAGATTCTCCATAGATACAAGCAACCACATTATGGCTATAGATAAATTCTAATTCTTCTTTTAAAAGTTCTATAGGTATAACTTTCTCTCATCAGCAAAGCTGCATGTATTAATTCTGAGTTATTATATGTTCATTTATTATAAACTTACCATGTACCAGGTACCCCTCCCAATGCTTTACATTTGTTAACTTATTTACAGATATAGGAACTGAGGCCAAAAGAGATTAAGTAATTTGCCAAAGGCTACACAGATAATGGTAGGGCCAGGGTTTCTCCAGGCAGACTGGCTCCAAAACACATAAGCCTAACAATTATGCTGTGATCCCCAACACTTATTTGCACTATTTAGCCTCATACTCAACCCAATTGTAACAGGAGTTTTAATGATCAAATGGTAAAATATAATTATAGGGCCTGATCCCTTTATTTTTCTCTTCATGAAATGAGAAGTTACTGTCTGTAGCATCAGCTGACATCAGCATTTCCACAATAGGGTTTGTTAGAGTAACTGAAGAGGTATGAGTAGGGGTTAAAGCACAATTTTTTGCATTTCAGCACATGGGATCACTAAGATTTGCATTGAGAACATCGCAAGGAGAAGAGGAAACATTTCATATTAACTCTTCAAAATTGGGAGGGGGAATGTAGTATCAGTGCATATATAATTTCTGTTACTCAAATGCCTCACTCAAAAAGTACCTGTTTTTCAATATAAGACTTTTTAAGGTTCTTCAGTCAGGAAAATGATTTAGTCTAATATCTATTAAAGAATGTTTGAAACTGGGTTCAACTAACAGTTGCAAAGGAAGATTTAGAGAACAGCTATTTTAAAGATGGAAAATCACTTAATATCCAGGCACTGTATCAACCTTGCTGAGTTTACTAAACCCAGTAAATGGAACTGTTTAAATACATTAAAGATGATGCATGAATAATGCAAATTGATTCAAGTTTATTACTTTTTTCTTATTGTTTTCCTAATAGCCCAACTTTCAAATGCAGATTATCACTACTACATAAGGCTTCATTTCAACAGTTGATTCTATAGTAATTACAGATGTTATGGATTCAACAAAATGAGGAAATATCTCAGTGAGAGACAGGTTTCATGGGAGACAGTTAGAAGATCCTATACTTAAACACTGGTCACATTTTTATGAATTATATGCTATATGGAAGAAATGCACAAGTAGTGAAATAAGACAGGGACATTGACTTTAGAGAAAAAAAAATGTTATTAACAACCAATACTTGCTATGTTCCAGGCACTGGATTTACTACATCAATTTTATTATATAAATTTTTTATAGCTGATCTACACAAAAACTCTGGGATGTAGTTACTATTGTTAATCCCATTTGATCTGTTAAGAAACTAAAAGAAAACAATAAAGTGACTTTCCTAAGGTCATAGGATTTAATAAGTGTTAGAGCTGGTACTTGAAACCAGTCTGGCTCCAGAGTATGCTCTTAACCACTCTCCTATACTACTTCTCATAGGAAAAGATGTAAATATCAAAACATCATTCAACAAACTTTTATTGAATGTCTACTATGTGTTTTCCACTGCGATAACCAGTGAGAGTGTAAGAGAAGCATGGGATTTAAAAGAACACATACTAAAGTTTTCTTGATAGCTTGGAGATCAGAGGGTTCCAAGGTAATCTCAACACAAACTTCTAAAAGATAGTGGAAAAATTAGGAAATGACATTCATTGTATCATAAAATTAGTGTTTCTTGGACTATGCTTCAGCAGCAATATTTTGTCTTAAAATCTATAAAGATGACATGCAATGACTACAGCAAAAGAAAAAAAAATCTCCAGACAAGTTCTAAAATCCTTAAGATTCTCATAGAGACTCTCATGTTTAAGGAGTATTTCAGACCATTTATGTTTTATTTTCATCAACTTTGTCTCACTTTAAGCTACTCAATCCATAAGTATGTTTGAGTATGTAGCATAGTATCAAACATTATGAAGGGTACAATTGTCTTTAGGAACAAAGAATCTATAACCTAGTGAATACCCAAGGAATTCCCATGAAACAATTGCTAGAAAAAAATTTTATGATAAATTTCTTATTTATGCAGTATAAATATTTAAGGGAGTCAGATAAGGGAGAGAAACTGAGTTGAATTGTTCAGAGAAGGCTTCATGGAGACTAGGAACCTAATGAGACCTTGTGGGATGGAGGACTTAAAGGGATGGAAGAGGAAAGAAACAAGAGTACTCCTAGTCTAGAAAAAGGGTCTGACACAGGCCTTATAGGGCAGTGGTGTGATATAGGAACCTGAACAGATATCAGAGCCATGTCAGATCAGGACCCAAAATCCACCAATGCAGTCTGAGAAGTAAATGTGTTAATTAAAGGCATAAATCAAGCTATAGAGCCCAGAAGCTAGACCATAAGAGGAGGCAAATACTGAGAGCCTGAAAGTGCCAACAGCTATGAAGACCCCAGCTGTTTATTTCTTGGCTGGACTGAACTAATTTTCCAATATTCTATGTGTGAGTTTCTTCAAGTTATCTAACTCTTTTGAGCCCTTCCCACATACCTACAGTGTGGAATGTTATTGAGGAATTAAGTGAGACCATATATATGTAAGAGTTTTTATATTGTGAAGTTCTGTGTATGTGAGAGTTCGTTATTATTAGCATATATTCATTATATGTAGACAGGACCAAATCTTGGAGGAATGTGTAGTCAGGGAAGTTGACAGTGATTCTCAGTGTAAGATATGGGCAGTTGTCTACTGAAGCAAATCAGAATCTCTGGAGGCTTGTTTGTTCATTTGCTCCTCCTTTTGTTTGTTTTAAAATACAGCTCCTTTAGATTCTGATAAAAAATGTTTTTCCCTCATACATGTCCACATAATATTTACTACAAACAGGGAATCACTTTAGTTATAAGCTAATAAGAGCATGTCATACCCACATTGTGTTGCTGCAATAAAAAGGTTAAAGTCCCATTGATCTAGGAACATACTTCAGTATTTTTACTATGAGGTGATGAATGGTAGCAGTAGCATAAAAAGAAAGGGACAATTTTAATGCTATTGTGAAAGCAGATAAAAATAGGAAACATTTTTGTGTACTAACTGCATGATATTTTACTATTCAGGAAAATAAGCTAGTAAGAAACAGAGACAGAATTTGAACCCAGTTCTAACTGACTCCAAAAAAAGAGAGAACTCTTTTCTTGTACCATATGTGAAGGAAAAAAGAAGGGACAATGGCTATAAAGTTCTTTAAACTGTAAGACTGAATAAACCAAATATCAACAAGCTGAGAAAGTAAACTTATCTAAAGAAAATACTTTACGAGTTCTGAACTATGAGATATCAGAACTTTTTTTGTGGTATGTTATATTGAGTATGCTATTACAGTTCTCCCATTATTCCCTCTTTATCCCCTCTGCCCTACATCCCATCCCACCCTCCCCATACCTCTTAATTCATGTACATGGGTTGCACATATCAGTTCTTTGGCTTCTTAATTTCCTATAATATTTCTAGCCTCTCCTGTCTATTTTTTTAATCAACATTTTCCAGCCACCA
Source organism: Mormoops blainvillei (assembly GCA_004026545.1). Taxonomy (NCBI): domain Eukaryota; kingdom Metazoa; phylum Chordata; class Mammalia; order Chiroptera; family Mormoopidae; genus Mormoops; species Mormoops blainvillei. The sequence continues at coordinate 4,985 of PVJD01011015.1, read as the reverse complement.
CATTCTCCGGTCCCACCCATCCCCAACTCACTTCCATTTTGCTTTGTCTCTGGGTCCTTTATGCATGTTCCTTGATGGCTCTCTCTCCCTTTCCCCTGCCATCCTCCTCCCTCTTCCCCTCTGGTTACTGTCAGTTTGTTTTTTATTTCAATGTTGCTGGTTATACTTTGCTCCCTTGTTTATTTTGTTGATTAGGATCCACTTACAGTGAGCTCATATGGCACCTGTCTTTCACAACCTGGCTTATTTCACATAGCATAATGCCCTCCAGTTCCATCCATGCCATTGTGAAGGGTAGGAGCTCCTTCTTCCTTTCTGCTGCATAATATTCCATTGTCTAAATGTACCATAGTTTTTTGATCCACTCATTACTGATGGGCACTTAGGTGGCTTCCAATTCTTGGTTATTGTAAATTGTGCTGCTATGAACACTGGGGAACATAGGTTCTTTTGAATTGGTGTTTCAGGATTCTTAGGGTATAATCCCAGCAGTGGAGCTACCAGGTCGAAAGGCAGTTCCATTTTTAGTTCTTTGAGGAAATTCCAAATTGTCTTCCACACCGTGGCTGCACCAGTCTGCATTCCCACCAACAGTGTACTCGGGTTCCCCTTTCTCCACATCTTCACCAGCACTTGTTTGTTGATTTGTTTATGATGGCCATTCTGACTGGTGTGAAGTGTTATCTCATTGTGGTTTTAATTTGCATCTCTCTGATAGCTAGTACTACTGAGCATCCTTTCATATGTCTCTGGGCCCTGTGTATGTCCTCCTTGAAGAAGTATCTGTTCAGGTCCCCTGCCCATTTTTTAATTCAATTCTTTTTCTTCCTAGAGTGGAGTCGTGTGAGTTCTTTACATATTTTGAAGATCAAACCCTTGTCCGAGGTATCATTGGCAAATATATTTTCCCATATGGTTGGTTCCCTTTTCATTTTGCTGATGTTTTCTTTAGCTGTGCAGAAGCTTCTTATTCTGATGAAGTCTCATTTCTTTATTCTTTCATGTCCCTTGCTTATGGGACATATTCATGAAAATATTGCTGTGTGGAATATCTGAGATTTCCTGACTATGTGGTCCTCTAGGACTTTTATGGTGTCACAACTTATATTTAAGTCTTTTAGCCATCTTGAGTTGATTCTTGTGCGTGGTATAAGTTGTTGATCAAATTTCATTTTTTTGCATGTAGCTGTCGAGATCTCCCAACAACATTTCTTGAAGAGGCTCTTTTTACTCCATTTTATGCTCTGCCCCTTGTCAAATATATTGACCATAGAAACATGGGTTTATTTCTAGGTTCTCTATTCTGTTCTATTGATCTATGTGTCTGTTCTTATGCCAGTACCAGACTGTTTTGATTACAGTGGCCTTGTAATGGAGTTTGATGTCAGGGATTGTGATCCCTTTTGCTTTGTTCTTCTTTCTCAAAATTGCTGCTGCTATTTGGGGTAATTTATGGTTCCATATAAATTTTTTGAAATGTTTGTTTTATATCTGTGAAATATATCATTGGTAATTTAATACGGATTGCATTCAATCTATAAATTGCTTCAGGTAGTATGGAAATTTTGATGATGTTAATTGATGACGTTATGAACATGCTATAGCTTCCATTTATTTTTGTCTTCCTCAATTTCTTTCTTCAGGGTTGTGTAGTTTTCTGAGAATAGGTCTTTTACCTCCTCGGTTAAATTTATTCCTAGGTGCTTTATTTTTCTTGTTGCTATAGTAAATAAGATTTTTCCCCTGATTTCTGCTTCTGATAGTTCATTGTTGATATTCAAAAAAATGCCTTCGATTTCTTAATATTAACTTTGTATCCTGCTGTTTTACCAAATTCACTTTTTAGGTCAAGTGGTTTTTTTTCTGGAGTCTATCGGGTTTTCTATGTACACTATCAAGAGACATCAGAATCTTAGTAATTAAAAATCATTTTACTCTTTTCTGTGGGGTATGGTATTCATTTATTTATTTTTAAAGTATAGTTGGTATACTATATTATTTTCAGATATACAACAGCATAGTGATTCAACATTTACACATCTTATGATGTACTCACCACACTAAATCAGTTTACTCTTAAATTTCTGGCAATATTCTCAACAATTCTTCCCTAAGTCAGACACTTCCTGATTCATCTGTGATGCATGGACCACATTTTTGCCCTTTGGTCCCCATCAATAGTGTCTAGTAGAGCAGTTTACTCTGTGATAACTAAGGCATGCCCTCTTTAACTGAAGCTATACACTTGGAGGACAACCAGAGAGGGCAAGTGTGCCATCACAAATCCTTGAGAATTCACATTATAGGCAGCCAAAAGATTACCAATCCAAAATTGGTGAACTAAATGCAAAATGACTGAATACTTAGTTTATAATCCATATGATTTTTAGAGCACATTCTTTTATTTGGCTTAAGGAAGTTCTGAGTCAAGTTTGGATAAAGATATAAAAGTCATTTTGATGTTATTTTAGTTTGTTTTTTATTGATAATTGTTTTTTTTTATTTTGTTATATTTCGATTTTGTTGTTGCTATTGTTTTATTTTCTGACCAAGTTTATAAAGCTGTGAAAGAAAGTTAAGACAGGATTAAGATTCAAATTATTCAACAGGATACAAGTATCCCAAGTCAACAGAGTCAAATTAAATGTGATTCTTATGCATATTCAAAAATCCAGTGAACAAAGTCAGACTGAGAGAAGACTTTTCAGAAATTCACAAACAAAACACTCTGGAAGGCTGTATTGACCACAAAGTCAATATGAGACCAAATTGTGACATAACTGGTAAAAATCCCAAAGAAATTTTAGATTTATTTACTGAAAAAAAAATTTTCTTATGCATCCTACCATTTATCAGGTGCTATATCCTGGGGTCAGGCAATAAAGAAATAAATCATCAGGAAGGAATTTTAAAACAATAATAACATATTTTAGCAGTTATTTTTTATTGTTAACATGAGCTGGTAATTCTCAACATGTCAGAGAAATATTTTTTCTCCCTTCCCAGAAGGATCACTCCTATCAATCAATCTTCCTTCTACCTCCAACCCTGGGTACTTCTAGAATCCAGATTTGTGTGACTGTAAAATTCATGCTTTTTCCATGGAAAACATTTTTGACCACAGGGCTCAGTCAAAATGTATTTTACATATGGCCAAGTACAAGCACACATACCACACACATATGACAGATACATAGACATCCACACACATACACACACAGAGGCTATGATCACATAACTTAACACAAAATTCCACAAAATATTACTACCATTACTGTGGTCAATCCACTCTAGCATTTTCTACTCTATTCTGCTTAAATTTTTTAAAAAAGAGAAAGGAAAGGAAAAAAAGAAGTGTGTCTTTTCCTACTAAATTTCACAACCCCTCATGGGCTATGACCCAAAGTTTGAAAAATAGTGCGTTCTCACTTTCACATACAGGTAGACAGAGTGCAGGATGACAGGGAGCTGTTAGCCTGGGATTAAACATTAGTCATAGGAATTCTCAAATTAGAAAAACTACAGGACCACACCTGCACACTCTGCCTCTGATTGTTTTGTGTGTGTGTGTACATGTGTGTGTGTGTGTGTATGTGTGTGTGTGTAATGCTCCAAATAGCTTTTATTCACCTAACCCAAAAACCTTGAACAAAAATTTGATGTTTTTGTTTTGTTTGATTTGATTTGTTTTTTTTTTTTTTGCAGCCTACCCACAGTATTCAACTTACATTATGACATAATTCTGGACTGCAGTGATATAGTTAGCTTTTGAAGGAAAAGCAAAAATCTTAATTTGCTTTTCTTTATATATATATATATATATACACATATATATAATTTATTCATGGCAGGAACCAGGCAATGGGAAAAGAATTTATACTGTAATTCTCCGAGGAGTAGAACATGAATTAGTGTTTCTTCCAGATATAGGATTCTCTTCTTATGAATAAAATCTTTTAAGATCAGGTAGGAAGTTTTAACCATTTTTCTCTTTTATTACTTTTTTTGTTATGTTGTTTTGAATATTTGGTTTTATGCTGGTAGTGCGGGTCGCCAACAAAGCAACCTGACTATGTAATAACATTTTCCTTGGTAGATTCTATTAAGAAAAGTCTTTTCCAGTATTGTCAGCTGAGGAAACCAGATCGCACTTGTTACACATTTGGTTGAATCATGTAGTAATTTCCCTTGACAATCTTAGAAGTTCACAGACCACTTTATGCACTGCCTATGTCTATGATCCTTTATATATTATATCTAAAAATGCAGCCCAATCTAAGTGTGTCTTTATGAAGCTATAGGATTAGTTTGTTAATTCAGCCGAAATTATCTGTCAAATAAATCAAAATAAATCAAATTCAAAAATAGACTAAATTTATCCATGGTTGGATGAAACTTGGGCACATATTCCCAAGCAATTGTGACTGTCTTGCTAGATTCAGTCAGTCATGCCAGCCAAAGCTTGACCTTTGCTCCCAGATGAAGTTTTGTTATGTTCCTTAAGCTTATACAGCTCATACCTAGGATAGATTAATTCAAAGCACATCCTTGACTAGCATTGTCTGTGTTGACAAGCTTACAAAGGTTTGAGCAAGTAAGAATTTATGAATACTGTTTGATTAAAATGACCAGTTGTCTTGAATTTGTTGGCTGATGCACTAAAAGAAGTCAACTATTTGACCAAATAAGTAGTTGTCTTAAAAGAAAAACCTCATAGACACAGACAACAGTATGATGATTACCAGAGGGAGGGAGATGGAGGTAGGCAGAAGACATTATAGGGGAGAGAAATAGTGATGGAAGGAGACTTGATTTTGGGTGGTGAACACACAATACAATATAGATGATGTATTATAGAATTGTACACTTGAAACCTATGTAATTTTATTAACCAGTGTCACCACAAAATTCAATAAAATTTTTTTATAAAAATTTGAACCCTGGAAAAATTATTAAATTAAATACTCTCTGTAAATTGCTTAGCA
>PVJD01011014.1:0-49274 GCA_004026545.1 Mormoops blainvillei | reverse complement strand
CCCCCTAATACGGGCTCTGCCTCTGGCAGCCTCCACGGGCTTGGTCTAGTCAAGGCCTCCCCAAGCCTCAGTTTCCCCATCTGTACAACGAAAGAGTGAGACTAGACACTCTCTGTGTCCCTTCTATGGTTTTCATTTCCATCTTAGATTTCTTTAGCCCATTTATACTATTTTCACATAATGTTTATTCAACAAACAACACTTGAGCTCCAAGACTGAGCACGCCAGAAATGAGAGGATCAACAAGAGAGACGTAGTAGTCCCTGCTTTTGTGAGAGGTCCAGTCTTCGAGGAAAGACAAGCAAATTAGAGTTGGAAAATAGTCTGGTCAGTGCTTTGGTAGGAAAAGTTGAGGGTGCCATGGGGGCAAATAGAAAATGGAGCCCACACGGATCAACGGGAATTAGAGGAGACTTGGCGAAGGACATCAATCCTAGACTGGCCCTTAAGGATGAGAGGCGTGATCCAGGGGAAGCTGGACAAGGGAAGTGGGACTGGGTTCCGGGCAGAGGGGAAGGCTTGGCAAAGGCCCCCAGAAAGAGAAGCTGAAAGAGGTTCGTGCGGGCAGATCGTGGAGGAGAAGTGGTGACGGGGGGCAGGAGATGCCGCCGAGCCCAGAGGGTCATGGGCCCTGAGTGCCATGCACTCGGATGTTTTCCTAAGGGCAGTGGAAGCTCTTGAAATGCCCAAAGGAGAATTAGAACAGACCCGGATTTCATGAAGATTGTTTTTATAAAACCTCAGTTTGACGATTAGACTACACGGAACAAGATGGAATGAGGAAGGAATGAGGAAGGAAACCAGTCAAAAGACTTGCGAGAGTCCAAGTAACAATTGATAAAAATCTAGACTGGGGCCATAGCAGTGGGAAATGGGAGCACTGCACGTACCAACACAGGTGTAGGAGGTGGAATTGACAGGTCTTGCTTGAATATGGGCGAGGAGGGGGTGGGGAAGAGGTAAAAAAAAAAAAAGTACATATATCTTAGTGGTTTACAGTAACGAACATTTATTTTTCGCACATGGGTCTGTGGATCAGCCGGGCTCAACCTAGCTCAACTGGGCTCAACTCTAATCTATAGGTCAAGTTCAGAGGAGACCCACATCTCTCCATTCAGGGACCCAGGCTGAAGGAACAGTAGCTACCTGTGACATGCTGTTTTTCACGATGGATGGCAGAAGCACCGGGAAGAGCAGAAAAATAGAGACCTCCTAGCACAAGGCCACTAGAGCCTCTATTAGGAACGGCCACATGGCCATTCCTTTGTTCAAAGTAAGACCAATGAACAAGCCCGAAGTCAATGGAGTGCAGAAGTAGTCTCTGCAGTCTCTCCAAGGCAGTACAGGGAGAGTGTTTGCTAAGCTGCAATGTAGTCTACCACAAGGAAAGAAGCCCAAGCCCCAGGGAGTTGGCGGAGGCATTCGCCGAGATGAGGAGCACATGCAGGGGAATGTGTTTTTGGATAGGGGTGCAGAGAGAACGTAGATTCCATCTACGGACGTAGCGAATGGAGTTACCACTAAGATGTTCACACAGAGTGTCAAAGAGGCAGTCGGATTAGTGGTCCACAGCTCAGGAGAGAAGTATGGGCTCCAGATTTAGTTGTGCGTCATCAGCATAGGGTTGGCCATGAGAGAAGATAAGATCTTCCAGGGAGAATTTACAGTTAGAAACAGGGCAAGCCTAGCACAGAACACTCAGAAACTTCAAGGAAGGGTTCTTGGAAGAAAGGCCCTCAAGGAAAATGGAGTTTCAGACAAAGACAGAGCGAGAACATTGAGTCCTGGAAGCCAAGGGGCAGGAGTATTTCAAGGAAGGGGCAGGAGTATTTCAAGGAAGTGTCAAACACTGGAGAAGTCCAGAGGGTCTGATGACAGGAGATAGATTTCCACAGAGTTGGGCAATCAGGAGCTACGCTTGAAGACAGCACATGGAGATGACTTTCTCAAAGAAACTCAACCACCTGCCTCCTGCCTTTACTTCTGGAACAAGGAAGGCATAAGGAGATGTGTCTAACAATCCTCTCCAATAAGATTTATGTACGCCCTTTAGCAAAGTATAACATACATACAGAAAGATGCACAAATTGCAATTGCGCATCAGTATACATAATGCATTTTCTCAAGATCAACACACCTGGGTACACTGAGCCCTGAGAAGCACCCCAAAAGCCCTCCTTCTGCTCCCTTCACAGAACCCTTTGACCCACTCCGATTTTGAAGATGCCAGTGCAGTGTGACATCAGCTGAGAATCTTGCTGAACCCAAGGTTCACTAGTTCTGAACTCAGCACTTCCCCTCCTCACTGTTCCTACCACCCCAACTTTTCTCCGGAGGGCTGGCTCTCTCTTTTGTTGTTTTATTTATTCTTCTCTCCGTTCATCGTCCATTCGATAAAGTTGAGTTGAGGGCCTGTTTGTCACATACTCTACAAGGGGTCAGGGGGAGAATACAAAGGTGAGCAACATCAGGTCTCACAGTTTAAAAGACAGACACGTCAATAGGCAATTACCATACAATGTGGTAAGTATAATAACAGAAGCGGTACTGTGTGTGGGTGCAGGGAGTGTGGGCGCACTTGCACTTGGGAAAAAGCACGTCAGAAAACAACTGAAATTATGTGGGCAGTATCCATAGAACTTCTAAGTCTTGGATCGGATGGAACAGGACTGGCTTTTGCGATATGGCATGGACTTCTGTGGTTGCTCTTGGTTACTTGCTGCTTAATTTCAGACACAGGCTGCCTGTACTTCCAATCTAACAAACCACACCATTGACAGTGCTGTAACTGGACAGCAGAGGGCGCTAAAACACTGTGCTTGGTACAATCTGCCCAGAGCTTCCCAGTCCAAAAGGTAACACTCAAGAAAGCCCTGGAAGGAAATAAATGAAGCCCAGACACGGGGAAGAGATGTGCCCAGGATCACACAGTGGCTCAGAAGCAGAGGAAGCTCATTCCACCAGGCCCATGCGATTTACTCTGTAATGCTCTAAATTTCCCAAAACCCTAAATTTGTAGAAGTTAGGATGCTTCTAGAAACATTACTCTTTCTTTAAAAAAAAAAAAAATTAATGTGTTTGTTTGTTTGCTTTTCCAACATTGGCCCGGGCTTTCTCTTTTTTCCTAAACCCGAAGGTAGAGCTCGGGCTCTGAAATGAGTCTGGGTGTGAATACAAGCTCTGCCTCCTCTTCTCGGTACCCACATGACCTCGGATGAATTTCTTAACCGCTCTGAGTCTCTGGGCCTACGCGGTCAAATCAGGTGATAATTACATACATAACCTCAGCAAGCTGTCGTCAGGGCTAAGTGAGTTAATGCAAATGAGGTGCTGTGAACAATTCCTGGCGAGGAGCGGCTGCTCCATCAGCGTGCGCTCCGATTCTGAAGCTCCTGGCTGAGCAGCACTGGCCAGCCGACCCGCACTGTACCGTGTGGTTGAGATGCCCAGCGGGGCCTTCGCCAGTCCTCGGAATCAACAGGTTTGGCTGGTTTCACGTTCCAAAACTGCCCTGTCATTTGCAGGCTGTGTGATCATGAGTGAGTCCCTGACTGCCCTGGGTCAGTTTCCTCATTCCTCAAATAACACTGATAATTCGCTATTTTATTATTATTATTATTATTAATTTCTTCTAATGCAGCAAGAATTCCTTCCGTTCAACAAATGTTTTCTGACACCCTACTATACCCTAGAGCCAGTGCTGGGTACTAGAGAGAAAGACAACTAGGTCAAAGCCATGTGCTTGAGAATCTGGTAGTCAAGTGGGGTAGATAGGCTGGTGATCATACAAACTACCCAAGACTATGATGAACACAAGAGAAGGAGCACTAGTTAGGGAGTTCCAGGAAGTCTTCCTGGAGGAGGTGAAATCTCAGTTGGCTTTTGAAGGATGAATAAGAGTTTACCAAACCCCTATTTCCTTAAAGTCAATGGAGATAGTTTGTGGAGTCAATGAGCCCCAAATGTGAGGTTTTTGGCACATTCCAGCCAGAGCTTTGTTTTAACCACATGGGCCCCAGGCCCATTACACCATCCAGTCTCCCTCTTTTCTTTCAGACACCCTTCAAGGGAGGCAGGGCTGGTAGGCTGGTGAATGGGACCTACTTTAGAAGGAAAGGAGCCTAAATCACAGCAGTTGGGAAATGGTGAGAGGCCCACAGATCACTTGGAGGAGGGGCACCTTGACTAGCACCTGTCCCGGAGGAGCAGGTCACAGCCCAGGACTCTGCCATGCCTCTGCCTCCCAGCGGAGCAGGCGTGAAGTTCCCAGCCTCTACTTCGCCTCCAGGGAAGCCACCCCCAGCACCACCACTCACATCTGCGTGATCCTGTCGCCGCCCGAATTGCTCTCACTCTTTCTTTCTTCCTCAGCCTGCTCAAATTCTACCAGGCACCTCTGGGAGCCTTTGTTGCCTACCACTCCAGGTCTCCCCTGCACTTTCCATGTTACCCTGAGTTGCCCCATCACCACCCTGCATTCTGGGCCTCTCCCTCGCATTAAGCTGTGAACTCTCTGCAGGACAATCCTGGGCCCGGATCACTTTTTGTATTCCCAGCTCCTGGCGCAGAGCCAGGCTCAGAGGACCTCGCTCAGTAGATGTTTGTCAAATGGAACTGAACTGAACTGAACTGAACGGGGCTGAGCACAGGATTTCTGACTCTTTCCAGGCAATTATTTTGTTTCCCTGTCTTGGCAGGAAGCAGGAGGCACACTCAAAGAGCTCATTGGAGAGCATGTCATGAACAAAAGATTTAGAAGTCCGGGTAGGGTTAAAGGAAATAAAGATGGTGACGCACCCGGAGACTAGCTGCTGTGGGCAGCTGCCACCCTCGGCCCCGATGGGGCAAAGGAAGGGAGCTAGTGCAGAAGGTGGTGAGAGCGACAGCCAGCAGAAAAGGTTGCCCAACAGGAGCTATGGGTGCAGCTAGAGCCAAACCACAGCTTGGCAGGAGAGCCAGGCAATCAAAGCCCACCCCTCTCCTCCCACCCAGCTCCTGCTGCTGCTTCCCACTGGTTGAAGCCAAATGGAAGCCAGAGACCGAAGGAGCCCAGATGGTGCCGGCCACAGAAGGCAGCTTCCCTGCGTGCAGAGTGGAGTGAGGAAAAGTAGAGAGCAGATGTGCGTGGGGCCGTGGGGACTGTCCAGCACTAGTGGGTTTTCCCCAAATGTGGTCCATATTGCATTTGCAGCAGAACCACTTCCGGAGCTTGTCTCAAAAGCAGATTTCTGGGCTCTAGCCTAGACCTACTAAATCAGAATGTCTATGGTGCCTGGGGATCTGCATTCTCAGGACGTTCCCCCTTAAAGAAATTAAAGAAATCACCTGAGGATCTCCAGGAATTATCAAATTATGGGGATTTTTAACTTGGTTCATTCATAATTTAAACCCATAGAATCACCCCCACTATGGGGACTGACTATATTGTTGCTCTATCAAGAGCTTCCAAAGGACCAGGGGACAACATCCATCCATTTATTCATTCATTCATTCATTCATTCATTCATCCACCCAACATTACTGAGCCTGTGCCAACGTCACAGTCCTGTGTTGGACTGTGGCAACACCAAGGTGAACAAGGATGTTCTCTGCCTGAGATTTCCTGGAATAACCTCCTGGGTGCCACATAAGGATTCTTCGGGGGCTCCAAAAGTCATCCCTACCACATGGGTATGACTCTTCAGGGCTTCTGCAAGCACCAGCTCTGAGCAGGCAAAATAACAAATGAGATCCATAATTTCAACCACCGTCACACACTAATGACACCCAAATACACCTCTCTTGAATTTGAGTGCATAGCTGCCTGTGAGACATACACTTGCAGCCCCAATGGTCCCCCTTGATCCACAAGACCCTCAGGGGACTCATCTTCCATCCCCCGCGCCCAAGGCTCCCAACCTCAGTGAGACGTATCAACACCCACCCGTTGTTTAAGCGGAAACCTGGGAGCCATTGTCCTCATCTCTCTCACCCTCCCTCAGCAATCAGGTCTATCCATTCAGCCTCTCACCTCTCCAATCCCTTCACTTCTCTAGGTTTCCACTAGCACTTCTGGTCACCTTCATCTTCCCCCTTTTTTTAATGCAGTGACCTGAAAAGCTTCCTTGTTGCCAAGTCACTGTTGCCAGAGGGATCTTTTAAATATGCAAAACACAAGCATGTCACTCCCCTGCTTAAAACCTTCCGTGCTCCCCAGGGCCCTCAGGACCTAGCCTAGACTCCTTGCTGTAACACATCTGGTCAGGCCTGCATTTCTACCTCATTTCCCACCACTTCCCACCCCCATCCCTGCCCTTCCTCCCTCCCTTACCTTCCCTTTCCCACCCTTATGCCCTCATCATAGATTTGAAGTCCACTTGCACACCTTCTTCCCAGAATGTTCTGCTCTTCTCTACCTGCCAACTGATCCTTGCCTATCAACTCATCTCAAGTGTCACCTTCTCCTTGAAATCTTCTCTGACCCACCAAAATGGATTCCTCTGTACTTCCTTGGGATCATGTGCTCATTTCTCTGATAGCTTTTGTCTCATCACCTTGGAATAGTCTGTGTCTCTTCTGTTACTCTGATCTTTATAAAGATGAGAATCGGTTATGCCTAATGGGCCTTTATATCCCAGTGCCCAACGGGGTGACTTCCAGTCACAGCGAGTGGGTGAGTGGGGAAGTGAACAGATTAACTGGATTGATAACAGTCTCTGGCATGGAAAGGGGTCTTCCAAGAGAGGACCCAGGACATACTGCCTCATTAAATTCACCAATTTTGACAGTTTCACCTGGTTCCACAACTGGCAGGGTATACCACCCCCTGGACTGGGTTCTCTGCCAGCACAGTGTTCAAGGACAATCTCTGCCCTCAGGACCTCGTGATAGGAGGGGAGACGTTGTCTTAGTTAGGCTCTTTCAGGTTGCCAGAAAAAGACATAGGTTACTTAGATACTGAGGTAAATGTCTAGACTAAGTTACTTCCTCATGGAAGGGTTTCTTGTAAGGAAATAAGAGACCCTTCCACTCCCAGCAGCAGCCTAGTCCCTTGGGAACACACCTCCAAAGCAGGAATGTCAGCTCTCATGGAGGGTAGTATTGAAGTTCCTTGCATCAGTCAACTGCTGTCCCGATAATGCTGTGTAACAAACCACCCTCCAAACACCAACCATGTATTCACAGTTTGCCTCTACTTCACATTTTTCTCATTGTTCTAGGACCAGGCAGTCTACATGGGGCAGTCTTTTTGTGGTAGAAGCAATAGAGACGGGCTTAATCACACAAATATATTTCAAGCCTCTAATTGCATCTTGTCAGCTAACATCCCTTCCGCCGAAGTGAGTCACACGGCCATGCCTGAAACTGAGCAGAGTGAAGCCTATCTACCCCTAGTGTAAGAAACTCCAAGGTCCTACGACAGAGAGCACGGATGCAGGGAGGAGAGAAGAACTGGGGCCAGGGCAACCTGAGTGATCTCACTTTTCAGGATTGAAGTCATTGTAAAAGCAGATATCTGTGACTCCATTTTTTGACTCCTCACGCATAAAATTCATAGAAACAAGGACCTCACTCTTTCCCCAGAACCTACAGAGGTACACGGCATATAGCTTGGTACTAATCTATATTTGTTGAATGAACTAAGGCCTCTTGTTGCCTCCTCCTCACATTCTCACTTCCCAAGAGATGGCATCTGATTGGATAGGTTTCTTACCATCAGATATGATGAAGACTAAGGAGTTTGGACTTTATTCCGTAGGTAGGTCGTGGCAACCACTGTGAGTTTTCAAGCAGAGGAGTAACTTGCTCAACCATGTACTTTAGTAAGATTAACGTGTTAGCAGGGTTCCAAGAAAAAAAAAAATGAGAGGAACCTGGGAGACCAACTAGGAAGCTACTTGTAAGAGTTGTGGTGAGAGTTAAGGAGGTCCTGAGAGAGCAGATGGCGTTTGGGAAGGATGTGAGAAATATGGTGGCAGTAGAATGGAGAGAACATGTCATTCCCTTAGATGGCGAGAAAGAGGGAAGTTCTGACACTTGGAAGCCAGGCAACTGGACATACTGTCCATGGATAAGGAGCAGACAGTGGGTTGGAGCTGCTCTCTTAGTCTGCGGTGAGTTTGGTTTGAAGTGCCTGTGGGACGTGCGGCTGGAGGTATCTGGCAGGCATCAAAGTTTCAGAGCTATCCTCAGGAGAGATTTCTCATTAATATCTCAATCCATTTATATCACATTTACATATATTACCTTATTACATATATTACATTTATACATAATACCCACTTAGGCAAACTCTTCTAAACCTGCTGCATACCCCACCAGCTAAAGATCAAGCTAGCAGCTTGTCGTGAGTTGTTTGATTTTCATAAGTCTCTGCCTGGAGGAGAAGAGGGCAAAGGACATAACAGGAAATCCGATTCACAGAGACACGTGACCACTGCCAGTCTCGAGCACCTTTCTTTGCCTGGAAGTTCAAAGCCCGCCCAAGACAGCCTCAGACTTTCACGTATTGAACCCGCGAACGTTTATTAATCCCTTCCCTGTGCCAGGCACTCTGCCCAGGGCCTGGGGGACGCACGGATGAACAAGGAAACATCCCCGCCCCTGAGGTCAGGGAAGGGGGTGGAGACTTATGGATTTACATAACTGCAAACAAGTAATACAGGGGTGTGGATAAATGTTCAGTGGCATTAAAAACAGGGGCTTGCCCTGGCTGGTGTGGCTCAGCGGACTGAGCACTGGCCCGCGAACCCAAAGGTCGCTGGTTTGATCCCTGATTAGGGCACATGCCTGGGCTGCGGGCCAGGTCCCCAGTTGGGGGCGTGCAAGAGGCAACCACATACTGATGTTTCTCTCCCTCTCTCCTTCCCTTCCCCTCTCTCTAAAAATAAATGTAAATAGAAGTCTTTTAAAAAATAAAAACGAAAACGGGGGCTGGTCAGTCCTGCCTGACTAGAGGGGGCAAATAGTAACAGACACACTAAACGTTTGGGAAAGGTCCAGGTGGATGGGAAGGGACAACAATGAAGAATATTCCAGATATAGAGCCCAGCTTGAGCCAGGGCCGGTGACAGAGGTGAACAAGCATTTGTGTTCTGGAAGAGCTGACGTTGGGGGCAGGAGGAGGAGGAGGAGAGGGGCAGGGAAGGAGAGACCAAGGGGACGCAGGGCGCAGGTCACGCACAGCCCTGAGCACCGCGTAAAGGAAGTAGAAATGCGGCCAGGGTTTCCTGTCCTTGGAATATTTACATAGGGGGTCTCATAGGTCCGGCCCACTCTTCCTTAAGAAAACAAGATAACTCGTAATGAATCCCGATTGACTATCTAAAAATAGATTAAAATATTTTAATCCCTCGCATGACATAGTTATGATCAAAGGATGACAAATCACGTGCGCGGTGTTTTCAGTTTCAAAGTGCCAGGACACATCTCACCTCGTTTAGTCCTCACAACATGTGAGAGGCAGATGTCACCGACATCTGATTGACAGATGAGACATTTTGACTTAGCAGGAGTACCTAACAAATGCATCTCACTGTAGTTATAAAAGCCTTTCTTCAAAAAGCCTGAAAGATTAGCACGAGAATGTCTGACTAAGGAGGTGTATGTTCTCTGTTCTCAGGAATGAGAAAAGTGTGTCTGGCTCCCAGTGACGCCCAGAGAATTATGTTGGTTGGGCCAGTGGTTTCCAAATGCCCTTCAGACTGTGAAACAGCTGCGCCCAGGAGTTTCTTAATAATACGGATCATAAGTCCCCACCCCCAGGGCTTTGCAGATTCAGTGGGTCAAGGGTGAGGACTAGGAACTAATATGTACCAGCCTTCCAGGTGAGTCTCTCGCACAGCTGATGAAAAATTGGTCTACCGGCCTTTTTCGGTCACACGAATAACCTGAGGCCCTGATGGTGAACATGTGTCCCATACGTCGCCTGCCTTGACATCACCCAGGTGGCCTCATAGCAATGCAGTTTCCCGGACCCGACCCAGACTTACCAAATTGGAATCTCCAGAGGTGGGTCCTGGAATCTATATTTTACACAATACCCCGAGGTCCGCTTGTTCACTCATTTACAAATATTTCTTATGTTCTTGCTGTGTGATAAATGCCATCCTAGGCACAAGTGTGTAATGGAGAACGAGCCCCGCAACACCCCTCTTCTAAAAATACTCACTCGCAGTTCCGAGTGTCGTGAGGACACTCACGTTTTGGTTCAGCTCTTTAAGCGCTGAGGTTTGACAACTCCTGCCTTAAAATCACGCAGGGTTGAATGAAGGCAATAAGGACCAATAGGAAAGATGGAAATCTCCAAGACTCCCAGCACACTCAGCTGGGCCCCGGGCTAGCCAGGAAGGAAAGCAGTGGGGAAATGGGGGGACACAAGGCAGGGGCCTCAGCAACAGGAATTCCTGTCGTGAGTCCCCAGTTACCTTTGCTGGTAACAAACCACTTCCAAGACTTAGTGGCTGAAAAGAACGTTGTGGGTTTGTTTCTGTTTTCCTTTTTAATTCCTCATGATTCAATGTGTTGGCTTGTGGTTCTTCTGCTGGTCTTGTTTGGGTTCAACGGAGACAAACCGGGACCTCTCTACGCGGCGTCCTTCATCCAGGCTTCTTAACAGCATGGTGGGCTCAGGGTTCCAAGAAGGCCAGGCCGCAGTGTGCATGGGCCTTCAGGTCTGGGCCCCAGAATGTCACTCCTCTGGGCATCACTAGTGTAACGTTTGATCTCAGTTACTCGGCTTGTCTCTTGATCTGGGGAGGTTTTCGTGTGTCTTCTCACTTTTTCCCCTGTGTTCTCCAGTTTAAATTCCCTAGTGAGGGAATCCATTTGACCTTGTTAAGCACTTCCAGGGCTATGAGTTTCCCAACTCCTGGGGATTCTCGGACTCAGCAGGACTGCCAGGGCTGGCGCAAAGAAGGTGAGGAGATTATGGGTGTATTAGGTTCTATAGTTAAACCCTCTGTGGAAAAGTCATGAAATGCTGTGGTCAGTGCTGTAGTCACCCTGTTATAATCATATCCTCCTATACAATTACCCGGGAGCGAAGTTGGAGTTTTGTATTTATTATTGGTTACATAGATTTTTAAAAATATTTCCTTCTTTTTTTCAAAGTGCTGTATGTATTTTGTAGAAGCTTTGAAAAATACAAAGAAGGAAATTAAAATCACTAGTTGTAATACACTGAATGGTTGTTACCCGACCCCCCCCCCCACCACCACCACCAAATTTATGTTGAAACCTAATCCCTAATGCAATGGCATTTGGAGGTGGGGCCTTTGGGAGGTGATAGGTCATGAGAATGGAGACCTCATGAATGAGATTAATGCCCTCAGGAAAAAGACCCAAAGAAAGCTCCCTCACCAAGGCGTGAGGACAGTGAGAAGATGACTATCCATGAACCTGGAAGCACATCCTCACCTGACACTGACTCTTCCAGCACCTTGATCTTGGACTTCCCAGCCTCCACAACTATAAAAAAATAAATGTTTGTTGTTGATAAGCTATCCAGTCTGTTCTATTTTGTTATAGCAGCCGAACAAACTAAGACACTGGTCACATTATCCTCTAGAAAGAACTACTTTTACATTTTACTGTACTTTCTGTCAGGCTTTTTCAGGTGCATAAGTAGATTTTTCTTTACAAAGTTCTGCTATGAAAACAGCTTTATGTCTTACACCTTTTCTTCTAAAGTACATCACTAACATTGTCCCACGTCATTACAAAGTCTCTGTAAAATCATTTTGGGTTCTATGATAATCAATGGACATACATATTATATATTTACTCAGCCCCTTATTTCATATTTTTAGCAATTATCAACATGCTCAATAACCCATTTATGTTCATAAGTCTTTGTCTACATTTGGATTTTTCCAGGGGATTGGGTCCACATTTTTGTCTTATGCAGCACAGTTTTTAAGATTACTTCAGTGTTTCTTAACAAAGAGCTAAAGCAGTATTTCTCCTCCTGGATGGGACGGATATTTTTCTCTGCTCCCTACGCCACGGTTGGCTTCACAGAATGGCACTCCTTCCTCTTGCTCGACAGCCCCTGTCTATCCCCACTTCCGTGTGGGTTCACAGGACAGCCAGGCTGGGCTGGCTTTTCAGTGACTTCATGTTCCCACGGTCACCTCTTTATCCAAACCGTGGAAAACTGGCTTTTGTTTTCATAACTGGCACAGACTGTGTTTGGGTCAGGAACCCAATATTAACAACAAAGACTGACCTCAACCCAAGGAACTTGAGAAGAAAGTAGATAACACTGTTGGGAAATTGTTCCCTCATATAAATTGGCATTTGAAAAATGTACAATTATTATGTACATTTTTTATGCTGCTCAACCAAGTGTAATAGAAAAGAATACACTGTCCTTAGGAAGTCAAGGGACTTGGCCCAAATTGGGTATATCAATAAGGCAATCCAATTTTGACTAATTTTCTCACTCATCACACTCTTAGTAAGTACCAGCTTCTGACTAGGCCCCCAGCACAAGAAGAAACAATGTGAGGGAGTTCGCAGTTGAGATAGCAGACTTGGTCGATTGTATATAATGCATTAAGTGTGAATCTAGAGGAATCTAAAAGCAGAAGGAGAGGCCTCTGACTTTTGACTGCCTTGGCTTGCTCCCACTGCAGAAGACTGAGAGAGATCTGAAGGCTGCCCTCCATACATTTATCCTAGAGTGTGAGGGTAAGATACTGTCACGGGTGCTGATGAAATTGGGCCAGCTTCCCATAGTGGAGACTGCATATGATAGATTGCAATGAAATTGAAACCATGAGACACCAAGAAGGTTTTAGCCCTCCTCTGTTCCCTGGTCATGTCTACAATGGATTTTACTCACCCTGTTATTCCTGGTCCTGCTGTCAAAAAATGGATGTCATGAGCACCAGAGCTAGTTGGGAATTAGCTCACTCAGCAATGCAGGGAGATAACAAAGGGGTGTATCCTTGACCTGTAGACCTTCTTCCAGCACAGCTGAGTGACTCCCAGGTGTGGAAAGGGCAGAGGCGATGTCCTAATTCCTTTAATTGTTTTACAAAGAAATTGAGAGTGCATAGCGGTATCTAGTTACGGAATTCATTATACTTTATTTGGGACACCACTAATCACATTTCTCCCTTATCGATCTACCTACATCTGTCTGTAATTTTTTCTATCTACCTCTTGATGGATTAATTATCAAGCTCAAAAGCCAAATTCCAGAAGGAATTCCAGAGGGACTTTAGATACAACACAACTGTTCTTGCTCACTGCAGAAAGGCCAGGCATTTTTCAGAAGAGGTCCTTTGCGTACCTTGCATAGAATTAATAGTCGCAGCCCACATGGCATTAGGAAGATCTCTGGCCCCATTCAGGGAATTTTCCAAGAACCTACCAAAAGGTACGTGTACATTAATAACTATATGCAAGTCAAATGAGGTGAGAGGTAGAAAAGAACAGACCAAATATTCTGGGGTGTAGGGATTAGAGAGCTCATGTCCTGTTGGGATAATCCAGGAAGAGGTAGCTTGGGCGACGAACCGTAAAGGCTGGGTAGGATTTCAACAGGCAGAGGTGGTAGAATGAGTTGTTTCGGGAGGTGTGATATGGGGTCGGCCTTCACTCTTCAAGGGGAAGCAACAAAGGGGTTTGTGCTGATGCTTAGGCTGAGACGAGTAAGGCTGGGCTTGCTGGTGGCATCAAAGACCAAACTGAGAGAAGCCTAAGAAGGTGAAGAAATGAGGAGAGAGTAATATTTTTTGGTACGATAGCTGTAGAACTTGCCCCTGGAAGGAGCCATTCGGGGTGAAGAAGAGCAGTATCTGGGTAGGCCTTGGTGACTACTGCATGAAGTCATCTGCTTGGGCATCTTGTCGGGAAGCCATGGGACTCTCATCAACCCGTACCCCCTCTGTGAAGATGATATGCTGTTTCTGGCTGAACACAGATTCCTTTAGCTTCACATGTGACTCATGTTTACAGAGGCATTGGGGGACACTCTGTTTGGACTGTGATGTAGTGACAATGTGTACCATGGAAAAAATGAGAAGGACATCCCAGCAGGACGCCAGGGCGCAGTTGAGGAAATCCTGTGGTGTGTCACGCATGCAACACTAGAAGGTCACCAGAGCACTGGGCTGGCTGAACAGTGTCTCCCATTCTTGAAATGTCACCAGGGCTGGAAACACAGTTTTCTCCTGGGACCAGATCAAGTTTCCAGCATCTCAGGGATGGAATGGTCACCAAGCAAGAACAGGTTTCGGATGATCATCTTTTCATGGGTGGGACTTCCGGTCGAAGTGCAGGTAGATAAAGTTCTCCATCTTACTGCTCTGGCTGCTTTGTCGCCAGATGTGTTGGGAAAGCATCATTCTTGATCCTGAGGTCACTGAAATGATTTTTCTTTCTCTTTTATCCTCATCCAAAGCTCTTTTTCCTGTTCCATCCCTCAGCCATGTGCATTTCCAATAGGAGTAAGAGTTCTTGACCTATGGCTGTTTCTCCCAAACATGTTATACAACTGTTGTGCGCTGGTCATAGCGACAGCCTTGACTTGTCAAATAACTGGGGCTTCTCACGTGGTCAGCAAAATTTAGGGGAGCCAAAACGTAAAACAAAATAATTTTTACAAAATATTGTACGTACATCATTTTTTTCCAGAGAGAATTTACTTTTAAATAGGTTACTTATCACAGAGTAGATGTATACCCCTCCCCCGTTCCCACTTATTCAGTTCTTCTTGGGGAGGTAATGACCTTCTCAGTTTCAATTTTCTGTGTACTCTGTGCACTTCCATGTGTTTATTTTAAGGTCTACCCCTCTTAGCAAACATCACCGCCGCTGTGACTACCATCATTACCACCTCCCTTCCAGTCACATGCTTAGCTTGCTCTTGGCCCCAGGAGAGCACAGTGTGATGGATGGAGTCAGAGGTTCAAAGTCAAGAGCAGCGAACCCGACAGCTGTGTCGTAGGGGGTCTCACTTTTCTGTAGGGGATGCGGTCCCTCCATTTCCTCTTCTCCTCCCCTCCAACCCCTTCATGGGAACATTTTCTTTAAGAAGCCGATGCTCTGGTGCTTAGTCCCATCCATTCAGGCCTCAGTGATACCTACAAGACCATGATTGTTTCTTGGTAAAAGTTCCCATCCTCTTACTTGAAAACTTAGACTATGTTCTTGGTGTTCATACACTGAAAACTGTAGGACAGAAGTTATTAAACATCAGTGTGCCTAAGATTCGTATAGCAAATGATAAAATGCAGGTTCCTGGGTCCCACGATCAGAGATTCAGAACATCCGCGCCGAGGCCAGGAGGCCATTTTTCACAAGGACTCGCTCCCTCACGGTGATCTTGATACGTGGTTCCTCGATCAAACTTGAGGACACACATCCTCCTTCAGTATTATTCCTGACTCTTCCCTCCAGACTCTTCTGATAAGGACTACTGAGGGCTTCCTTTATCACTGCTGATTTTTCAAAGCCATGACCTCTGTATAACTACTTTACGTTGCCCGTTGTTTTTCTCTTTCTCATTATGCCAAGGTGTGGTTGGGAGGCCCGGCCAACCCCTTTTCACTGGGTTTTATAAAATGGCACCGCCCCTTTCAGGGAAAGTCATTGCTGGAAAAGGGTCTGCCACAGTACGGGATGCCAACTTTCTTTCTTTCTTTCTCATCATTTCTCTTCACTTCCAAAGACACAGTCATCTATTGATGGGAATATCCTCCATGTGCTGAGTTTCCAGAGCTGGGTCTCAAAGTTCTTGGACTCACGTTTCTGTTTTTCAGCATATCTGCGCGGTGCTCTGTAGGTCCTTCACGGTCCATGCAGTCCTGTGCCAGAGGACAGTCTTTGAAATTCAGGTCTGTGTATCCCTGAGGGTTCCCTCAAATGTCCCTGGAGGTTTGAGAGCCCTCTGAGATGATAATTTCTTGTTATTTTTCCATTTCTATGATAATATTAAAAATACATCTAGAGTCTGGATCACTTGCCTGACTCCCTTATAACGAAGGGCTGCTACATGGTTTTGGCTCCCTTATTGAAATCTGTGCTTACAGTTATGTTGGCCCCGAGTGAGCATCCAAAGGAACAGCATTTTAACTTTTGATGTGTTGTCAAGCACATTTGGCAGCCATTGCATTGGCTTGACTTCCGTCCAGCTCCGACTGAAAGGCTGAGTCCTTCCTAGGGTTGGCCAAAGGGGAGGGCAAGTGTACCTCTTTGGCCTCACCCTGCAGCTTTCTCCCTCACTCCGTCAGCCCCCTTGCTCTAGACATGCTCTCCTAAGGGCCTTGGGGCTGGTTGTTCACTCTGCCCAGGCTCTTGCCCCAGATATCCGCATAAATAACTCCCTCGTCTCCTTCAGGTCTTTGCTTCAGTGTTTGCTTAAGTGATTACATTTCTCAATCCTATTTCAAACTGCAAGTCTCCACCCTACCTCCATTATTCTCCCTATCACCCTTAACCCTGGTCTCTTAACACAAAATATGATTCATTTGTTTATAATGTTTGTTGTTCAGTCTGGCTTGCTCTGTTAGAATGCATACCCACAAGTGCAGAGACTGCTGTTTGTTTTGTTCACTGGTGCCATCCAAGCACTTAGAGCACAGTCTGACACACAGTAGGTGCTTAATAAATATTTGATGAATGGTTGAATGGACAGCAATCACCTCATCACTGCTCTTGTGCTCATGTTAAATTTGTTCATCAGTTTTACAGACAAAAGTCTTTGGCAGTGATAATTTGCAACGGAAAGGCATTTTTCTTTTAATGGATACAACTTCAGGCTTTAAAATGTGTGTTTCCCAAAATGAGATCCATGAAGAACACGGGTGGAGGGGCTGAGGAGTCTCGAGATGGACTAACACTTTTCTACAGGCTCACAATGTGACCACTGACCATTTCTTCCTCTGCCTCTCTCCTGCGCCAGGAACAGACATCCTGTCGCCATCTGCCACCGCTGGACAGGCAGGGCGAACTTCACCCTCTGTGATAAGAACCTCTCACGTTTTTGTACAATTCCAGAGTAGCTTTTTTAACCTCTCTTTACATCATTTTCTGCAGTTCATCAACTTTTAAGTTTGTTTCATTTTTCCTGATAACAAAAGAAACACACCACAAACGATCTAGGAAACTATAAAGACATAGAAAGAAAGAGAGTTATTCTCCTGATTTGTAAAAGATACCTTCTGCATCTTTTTTCCTCTGTCTGGAAAGGCAATATTCAGTCACCATTAGTATTTGGGTGCAGTTCTTCCTAGTCTTTTTTCAATGTGTCTGTATTAAGTTGAAATATAGGAAGCTACCGATGTTCACCCATTGTAGACCTACAAAATGGCAATTTTATATGGTTTAACCTAGTAATCCATAGAGTTGAAGCCATACTATGCAAGTGTTCTTTTCACTCGTCATCATAACAGCAGCACTTGTCCACGTGTTTACGAATCCTTGGGCCCTTCGTGAGCTTGCATTAAGAGCACAAATAATTGATGAGCATTAGCATCGCAGCTGGGAGCCCTGCCCTCTAAATCATTCAAACAGCCCTCCCAGTGACCAGACTTCCTGAGTCTTGACGTGCGTGACAGTCCTCAGTGATTCTTCCAGGAAACTCTTCCTGTACATGCCCCTAGCCAATTGCCTGTGTGCAGCACTTGGCACCAGACCTCTGCCCAAATGGCAGCTTCTGGGAATGCTGCTAATAACTGTGTTCAGTTGCTCATCTGTCGTTCCTCTTGTATGAATCTGCTCCATTACCAGTGATGCCTAATGGGTTTGTGGAATTTCTTCCTTTCCAATGAAAAGACCCTCATTGGCTTTGTGCATTTGTTGTTCTTGTTCAGTGATTTCTGGACCGGGTACAGTCTACCAGTATTACTTAAAAGAGAGAGCTTTAAAAAAAAAAAGCATTACTTAAAAAAGAGATCTTTTCAGCAGTAGGAAGGCTGCTTTTAGGGCTCTGGCTTTCTCTCTGCAAACATCATCAGCTCTGTAGGGTGTTTGGTTTTGGTTTTGGTTTTGTTTTCCATCACAGCAAAGTCCTGAGGAGTCCATGGACCATGTGATTCCATGATGCTGTGATTCTGCCTCCAAAATGATTGCCAGGGACAGTAATCTATGTGGGTCCTCTCTGGACTGGTCTCATGATCTGAGACTTGGTAGGTTCCTATTCCCAACTGCCACTCTATTTGCTGTAGATGTGGCTGGGGTCACCACATACACTAAGAAGATTATGTGCCCATCCGATAAAACCTATATGCATAAGATTTGGGAGCTTATGATATAAGATCAACTGACATTCCAGCTTACAAGGATGGACTTTATCATTTTGGTCCCAAGAATAAAACAGTAACGGGAGACTAGAACATTTAAACAGTAACGGGAGACTAGAACATTTGGGGCCTGCAAACGCACCAAAGGGTAGAGATAATAAGGCAAAAAAGACACAAAAATGAAATAATATGTGGTTTCTTTTACGATCAATACATGGCAAGCTACTATACAGAGAGGCAGTATTATAAAACCTAACACGCTGACTTTGAGGCCAGACCAACTTGTGTTCAGATCCTGGCACAGTTACTTACCAGGTGTGAATAGTTCCTGATTGTTTTCCTTCTGTAAAACTGAGCTAAAAATACCCACTCTGTAGAGTGACTGTAAGGATTAAAGACAGCATACAAGTAAAGTATTGATTATACTTGAGCTCGGTAATAGTGGTTATTATTGTTATTATTATTTGACTTACACAAAACTTTAAGAATTTTTAATGTGATCTTTTAAACTGTTATTATTACAAACACAACATTGTGACATAAATAGATAAACTTAAAAAGAAAAACCAACCCCACTAACCCCAAAATCAGAACATTACATATTCCCATATTTCCCTCTAAGTCTTGGTGAATGTGAAAACATAATCTTTATACATTGCATTTGTGTTTTCAGCTTTTTTTTTTTAACTTAGCATTGTGCTGTAAATTATCCCCCGCTGTAACATGGTCTAATTGTGTGTAATAGTTATTATTTCAACAATTGTACCATAACCTAATTAATCATTCCTCTCTTTTTAGACACTTATTTCTTTCCAGTTTGAGGGATATTCTTTCCTTTTGTTTCTGTTTCCGTTATGGTTATTTGAAATGCACAATTTTACAAATACTTAGGACTTTTTTCTTAGAGGACATTTTAGCTTGAATTTGAGAACACTGTTTAAACTAATGGCTATTGACTGCACGGAAAGAGAAGGTAGTTTGAATCTAGGTTCTTATGGAAGGCAAATTCAGACGGCTCCAAGGACTCCCATGTCCACCGACTGCAGTTTTTCCCTCATCTCAGCACTTGGCCAGCTGGTATGAGGGTGAGAAATAACTGAGGCAGGCCCTCAAGAAATGGATCTTTAAAGTAGACTAAACATGTTCACGTTCTTTTTATTGAATGATTGATTGATTGATTTTAAGAGAAATTGAGGAAGGGGATTTGGAGAGAGTTATTGGTTGTTCCACCCATCCATGGGGAGGGGGCTTTGAATGAAATCAAGAACGTGAATATGCAGGAATCAAACATGTTCACGTTCTTGATTTCATTCAATCCCCACACACAGGCCAGATCCAAGAGGTAGGTATTCGTATTATTTGGGGCACAGAGAGGTCAAGGTGCACGACCCAGATCACACAGCGGCTGGGAGTGGACAGAGAACGCCTTTCGCACTCTGAATTCCCAGCTTTCTCACTGAGCTCTGAAAAAAATGTCCCCAGATACCACCACCCCTAGCCTAAGAATGGGTGGGAACGGAGAAGGCCTGAGGGTCCGGCGGGGTGCCACTGCAGTGGTAGCCTACCAGGCTAGGCGGCTCCTCCTCGCGGACGCTCCGGCCCAGCCCAGCTTAGAGCATGCCCAGTGCGCTCCCCGTCCGTCCCAACGGTGCTGGCCGGGCGCTGCAGCTCCAGGTTTTTCAGACGACCGGAGGTTGGTGCGGGGCGGGGCGCGGGGCGGGTCCTCTTCCTGGGTCTCCCTGGCTCTGTTGGAATTCCCCCGACACCGCTCTCCGGCGGAGCCCGCGGCAGTAGCTCTACCCGGACGTGCAACGAGGGGACAAAGATCGAAGTGGGGTACCAGGTGCTGCCGGCACCCGCCCTATGGCTCTAGGCCTACCAGCGCCTTGGACCTCAGGCATCGAGTCCAGACAGGATGTTTCCAGCCATCTCTACATCTCTTCATTCACATATTCATCCAACAAATAGTTTTTGAGCACCTACTGTGTACCAGGCGCTGTTTTCGTGTCTGGGACACTGCAGCCAAGACAGGCAGCAGTGCGGTCGCAGAGCTGAAATTCCGGAGGCGAATAATACACAATAAGTAAGCAAATTAGGGGAAGTCAGTTATCGACCTCATCTGCTCCTCTGCGTTCCTTGACATTGCCTAATCAGCCCTGCGCCTTAGGGTCTTTGCACTGGCTGTCCCCTCTGCGGGAAACACTCTTTCCAATTTATCTGCGTGGCTGAAATGTCACCTTCTGGATGTTGCCTGATATGACCACCTTATTGAAAATTGTGCTCCCCCCACCCTAATTCTCCTTACCCTGTTCTATTTCCCTCGTAGAAACCTTCTCACCTCCCAATATATGGTACAGCTTGCCTACTTGTATGTTATTGTCTGTCGCCTGCCTCTCCCCCCACACTCCACCAGGGGACAGGATCTTAGCTGTTTGGTCACCATGCGTGAAGAACCGGCGTAGCTGATCAATAATTATTTGTTAAATGAATCAACGGATAAATAGTGATAAATGTGAAAAAATAAAGCGAGGACATGGAGAGTAGAGCAGGAGAAGGGAGCTAGTTTAGTAAAGTGGTCAGGGAAGTCCTCTCCCAGGAGTTCATTTGTACAATGAGAAGGTGGCAGCCACGTAAAAACCTGGGCAAAGACGTCCCACAAAGGGAAAGGCGTGTGGAAGCTGGCCAAGTTCTGAGTGTTTGTTGAATAGAAAGGTGTTCATGGGGCTGGAGTAAGGCAGGTGTGAGCTGAGGTGGAAGACATGAGGTAGGGGGCCCATAAATCTTGGGAAGAAGGTTTAAGCCCGGAAGCTTACTAATGGAAGGCGTGAACACTGGACTGGGAGTCGGCAGGACCCTCGGGGCAAGACTCCTCCTTATTTCGCAGATTTGTTAAGCCGACTGCTTGACGTTCCTAGGTATGAAATCATTGAGGGCTGGGTACATAGTAGGTGCCCAATAAATGGTTATGGGACGAATGTGTGCGTGCACGCGCGAGAAGACTCGGGGCTGCCCAGAGCCCGGCAGAAGAGCCCCAGGGTTTCTGGGAGGCGCGTCCCGCTGAGACAGTTACGGGCCAGGAAGCCCCGCAGGGCGGCCCGGGCGCCCCCCCCCCGCCCCGCGCGCGGGCCCGTCGCGGCCAGCCCGGCCGGCGGGAGCCGCCCGCGGGCGGCACTGGGCATGCTCAGACGGCGTCCAGGTCGCGCCGTGAGCGAGCGAGCTTCCGCGCCGCCCGCAAGCGCGACCTACCTGGGCGCTCAGCGCCCCCGGATGCTGCAGGTACGGCCCGGCGCGACCCCAGCGGGCCGGGAGCGGGGCGCGAGCCGACCTGGGGCCGTGGTCGCGCTCGCCCCGCCCCGCCTCCACCCGTTCCCAGGCGCACGGCGAACGCGCGGGCGGGCTGGCGGACGCGGCAGCCCCGGGGTCTCGGCGCCACGTCGGGGCGGGGAGGGGGCGTCCCCGCCGCGCTCACCTGGCGGGGCCGGGCAGGAGGGACAGGCCGGACCGGGTGGGGCTCACTCCCAGGCGGGCGCCGGGACGCGGCCGCGGCGGGGCGTGGGCGTGCGCTCTGACCCGGGCTTGGGCGGACACGACTGGCGAAACCCGTGCGGCCGGCGGCTCCGGAGGGCCCAGCGGCACTGCGACCCTGACCCCGGACGCCGAGGGGCGCACAGCGCGTCGTGAGCAAGGCAAGCCCGGTGGCCAGACCTTCTCAGCTCCTAGGGCGAATTCGCCTTTCAGCTTTCAAAGATGGCATTTCCTGGGCCTGGCACAAACTCCAGCGCCAATAAATCTATCCTGTTCCGCGGGCAGTATGGAATGGTTTATCAGGTACCTGCTGGGAGACAGCTGCAGTGGGAGAGTATATGTGAGCGCCCAGCCCCCCGAAAATTCCTGTTTTCAGGAACCTAAACTTACTGAGAAATTGCGGTTGCCTTAAAAATTCATGGGAAGTTGAGACAACTTGACACCTGGGTTGTCCGAGGTGATGGAAAGAACTTGTGACTTGGAAACTGGAGACCTCCAGTCAAGTTGATGCCCCCCCTTGGCCAGCTGGTGACCTTGAGCGAGTTGTTTAACCTCTCTGATCCTCTGTTTTCTCCCCTGCAAACAGCCGGTAATAGTGCGCACCTCACTGGGTTGTTGGGTGGATTAAGTGGGATAAATTATGTGGAGGTGTTTGGCACTGTGCCCGGCACAAAGCAAGCAAGCAGTTGGCGTGATGTGAATTTAATTCGTTTAGAGACCCTCGTGGCTCCCATTTCACCAGGAAATTAAAATTACGAAAGCATCTTCAGGGTCCACTGACAGAGTGACAGCCCTTGTCTTTTTGCTCTGGAGAACTTCTACTGAAGTCAAGGGCTTTGGAAAAACAATTTAGCTGAATTGTAATTGGAGAGCATCTTCTTTAAAAGCAGCTTTATACATTCAGAAACTCCAGAATTTGGCAGTTCAGCTGTACTTACAAAAGAGCTGTTTTGCGAGATGATCCATCCTGCAAATGTTTAAGCAGATGATGCTTGAAAATAAAGCTAGTTAGGAAGATTTCCGTTCTAAAAAGCTTCTAAAACCTGACTTTTAGTGATTATTTAGATAAGGGTTTCTTTTTTTCAAAAAATTTATTTATTGATTTTGAGAGAGAGAGAGAAACATTAATTTGTTGTTCACTTATTTATGCATTCATTGTTTGATCCTTTTTGTACCCTGACTAGGGATCAAACCCACAAAGTTGGTGTATGGGGTGATGCTCTAACCACTGAGCCACGTGGCCAGGGCCTAGATCAGGGTTTCCTTACCTCGTGGCTGGGATTAGTTAATTCTTTGCTGTGGGGCCTGTCCTATGCACTGTAGGATATTGAGCAGCATCCCCGGTCTCTAGTCACTAGATTTCAGTAGCAGTCCTCCTCCCTCAGTTGTGCCAACCAAAAATGCCACCAGACATGGTCAGATGTCCCCTGGGGGACAAATATCCTGTCTCACCTTTTAGATCCACTCCTGCTTTCTGTCATTAGCCTACTGGAGTTTGAGAATTTCATGTTATGTTTTTACTATAATAATAATCTTTGTATAGCCTTATAGAACTGCAGAGCACATCCACATGCTTCAGCTCATTTAATTTTTACAACCCCCCCTCGAGGCTGGTGCTATTCCTATTTTACAGAGGAGGAAATTGAGGCTTTGAGCAGCTGATTACACATTGCGTGGTATAGTTGGGATATAACGCCGGTTTTCTGGTTCCATGGGCAGGTCTTTTTGTTCTGCATCAGGCTGCCCTTTGTCATATGGAGACTTTCAAATAGATGACTTTCCTGAAGATTAAATCAAGATGTAAAGTAGATTGGAAGCTGGAAACCTTTCTGAGATTGACTAGTTGAACATTAACAATGGTAGGCTATTATCTGACAGAGTAGGTCGTTCTAGTTAAATATTCTAGTTTATAGTGAGCTCCCATAAATCCCACGTACAGTTAATGGAATACCAATTTGCAGAGAATTAGAGTAGAATAAAATGTGCCTAATACTCTGTATTGATCCTGAGTTGTCTCTGGTGACTTGCTATCTCCTAAACCGGATTCCTATATGCAAATTAGACATTAGCGGGGGAATGTAAAAGGTCAGGGTACTGAAGGCATTTCTGAGTGCCTGAGGCATTCCACTCAGCCAGCATTTATTAATTAAGCGGCTTTTATAGAGCAGATGCAGCGCTGGGGTAGGCAGATGCAGAGTTGGTCTACAGACCCCAGCAAATACAGGGTGCATGGGGAGACTCCTTTGTAAGGGGAGGGCAGGTCCTGGCCAGGCCAGAAACGTAGGCCTACAAGGATACCTTGGGGCAGGAGAAAGAACCTAAGTTAGCACGGAGTCAAAGTCAGCACCCCACACTGCTTCACCACTCCTGTCTGGCTTCAGCAAATTTATTGCCAGCTATGAACTGGGAGATTTCACATACATTGTTTCATTTCAGTGTCCTCCCTCTCCCGATTTTGCAGATAAGGAAACTGTGCTAGTAAAGGTAGTGTGGGTCCAGGGGTAAGGGGGACGAACTTTGACCTTTTGAGCCTCAGGTCCAGGCCCAGGAGGGATTCCGTTTTCTAAGATGGACCACCCACAAGAGGGGCTCATTTGGGGGGACTGGAGGGAACAGAAAGACTCTCAAGGTTTGTGGCAGGTTGGGAGGGGACCAGCAATTTGCGGTCCCTCCCTTTCTACCTAGAAGAGTGAATATTGACCATGATCCCAGTGCTCACCTTCCACCAGACAGTGGTTCCTGGACAGCAGGGCCAGTCCCTCTTCATCTCTTCTCAGGGTCTGTTGCAGGGGCTGGAATGCCTAAGGCACTCTGCACTTGTCCTGGTGTTGACAGGCTGGTGGGGGCAGGGCAGCCTGCTGGTGTTCTTCCCAAGCCTCAGCTTTCCTTACCAACTCTAATAGAGACAGCACAGGACCTGGTCAGCGTCCACACTGCTCTCGTCTGGGTCCCAGCAACTGCAGCCTCTATTCTCACAGGTATCTCCTTTCATCTGCCTGAGGGGGAACTAAAGGGAGTGCTTGGTTGGCGCCTGGCTGAAATCTGATCTGGTCATGGGTTCCAAACCAAGTGATCTTGCATCACGTAGCTTCTGGTTGTGCCTTCCGTGAAGACCAGCTGTGAGGACAGATTTAACAGCAAATTCAGACATTTATTGAGTCTATACTATATGTCAGGCATTAGGGTTACAGATGGAATTTGAACCTCTATCCTGGAAGGATTCATGGTGGAGTTGGGAAGACTGACATGTGCACGTGATCTACTCTGTGTATCTATCTGATAACTTTAAAAGAGGATAAAGCCAGATGCAGAGAGGCCAGTCGTCTGATGGGCATCAGGGAACATCACAGGGAGTAGCTGGCATTTGATTTCAGCGTAGAAGGTAGAGAAAGATGGTATTCAGAGGGCAGATGGAAGAGCAGGTGCAAAGTCTCAGAGGCATGAAGAGACCGTGTGTATTTCAGGAGTGGTGACTCTTCCCCAGGTCCAGTCTTCTGAGCTTAGTTAATGCAGGACCCACCTCCTGTAGTTAGGTACACCGCCATCTCTGCACAGGGGCTAGCCTCACTCAGCCCGGGGGTAAGTGCCCGTTCTCCTTCTTTTCCTTGGATACGAGCAAGGCTTCTAGGTTGTCTTCGAGGGATGAGCACCTTCTGCCCAGGAGGCCTCTGGTTTCAGTTATTCAACACTGATAAAGCACTTACCGACTGCCACTGTTCCTGAGTGCTTTCCAAATATTAACTCATTCATTTAATCCTCATAGCTGCCCTCTGACCATGCTGCCTCCATGGGTGGCAGCCGCTTGGTTGGTAGGTAGGTAGGCGCAGAGCTCACGTCCCCAGTCTCTGCCCCTCTGTGGGTGATGCTCTGATTGTGGTCCACCTTCTCCTGGCTCACTTCACACTGTTGTGCCAGAGAAGAGCCGAGTCTGAGAGTCCTGGTGGAGTGCTGACCACCGCAGATTTCCACCCTGACCCCGCTTCCTTCGGGGGGCCTGTGGGGCTCCCTGACCACATAGTCTGAGCCAGAGAGTGGGAACTGTAGTCTGAAAAACCATGTTTGTGCTGCGTTTTTGTGCAAGAGGAGGCCTGGGAGGTGTTGTTTGGATACTGAGAGAGTGGAATTTTTGAGACATTTTGATGGTTTATGTGGAAAGTTAGGAGAGAGGATTTGAAATTGGGATAGTCCTGGAAAATTCAGGTCCTATGATTTACTGTCAGGATACACAAAGTTTTAGTAAACATTTAAGCAGTGTGTTGTTTGGAGTGAGTTTTCTGTACTTGAGTCTATTGGAGCCTCAAGAAGGGATAAACAGTACCTTCTAGTCCCAGAATCTTGCAAATTCCTACAAGCCCCAGTTTACAGATGGGGCGAGGAAACAGAGGCTCAGAGAGAGGAAGTGACTACCCAAAGGGCACATTGCTCATAAGTAGGACAGCCAAGATTGGAACCCGAGTCTGTCCCTAGACAAGCCATTTAACTGTAAAACGAGACTAATAATAGAACCTGTCTTTTTTTTCTTAAGGTTTTATTTATTTATTTTCAGAAAGAGGAGAAGGGAGGGAGAAAGAGAAGGTGAGAAACATCAGTGTGTGAAAAAAACATCAGTTGGTTGCCTCTCGCACGCCCCTAACCAGTGACCTGGCTGGCAACCCAGGTATGTGCACTGCCTGGGAATCAAACCAGCAACCTTTCAGTTCACAGGCCGGCACTCAGTCTACTGAGCCACACCAGCCAGGGCAGAACCAGTGTCTTTTTAATTGACCATTTTAAATAAGCTAATGACTGAAAACCTACTAAGGCAGAACTTGACACAGAAAAGTTTCTGCCCCCTTCATGGTCAGGCCCCAACCCTGCAGAGGAGCACTTTGTTTGGAGTTACTACTGAGAGTCACCATGGGTGAGTCATGGCCCACTCCCGGGGCAGGGCCACAGGTCCGAGCTCTTAGCGCTAAATGGATGTTCCAAGGGTCAGGATCAAGGACCGGAAAGGGGCCATGGCCAACTGGATGCTGTGTGGGTAAAAGGCTTTGGTCTGACTTTGGGAGTCGGGTGTGAAGACCTGGTCCCTAGTTTGTTGTAGAACATTGAAATTAAAATGTCAGGGAGCAAAAGAAAAATTGGTCTGTGAGGGCCTGGAACCTTCTTTGTTCAGGTGAGTCAGCCTCAGTGTAGATCTGAGGTTCTGAGTGAGAGAGGCAGCAACCAGCTCTGTCACCCATGCCCTGACCCTAGCCACTGTTGGGCCTGGAGAGGGCATGATGGCAGCCTGAACCCAGGTCTTGCCCACTCTGTTCCCCCTGCCCCTTTCCCTCCCCCATCTCGTGATCAAACTTGTTCATGGTTCGTTGTAGAAAATTAAAATGAAAATGTCAGGGAGCAAAAGAAAAATCAGGCTCTGAGAGTCTGGAACGCACCCCACCCTCCCGCCACCCCCCGCCGCCCAGTTAACTCATGCTTTGGGGCTTCGCTCACCTTCCGGATCCTGCTATAAACGCTCACACCACCAGCTCTGTCTCCGTGATTTCACAGGGCTTTTCACAGTTGCAGTTTTGCAGTTAATTAGGGTCATTATTTGTATTAGTACCTGTCTCCCCAGCTACACTGTGAACTCTGAGAAGTCTTTCTTTAAAAAAAAAAAAAAGTCTCTGAGACATTCTTTTCTTTTAATTTTTTTATTTTGACCTAATTCAGACATAAAAGTTCCAAGAATAGAGCAAAGAACTTCCATATACCTTTCATCCAGATTCCCCAAATGTACCACTTAATCACATTTATTTTAGCTGTCTCTCTATGTATGTATTTTAAGGATTAGTTATAGACCCTTCCTTTCCCCCCAAATACTTCAGTGTATTTCCTAAAAACGATGACATTCTCCTATATAACTATAGTACAATTTTTAGAATCAAGAAATCAGTGTCGATACAATACTATCTATAGACCTTATTCGGGTTTGCCAGCTGTCTTCATAGTATCCTTTATAGCAAAGAAATGCCCAGATATGGGCTGCATATGGCTGTAATGTCTCTTTAGTCTCCGTTAAACTGGAACAGTTCCTCATCCTTTCTTTGTCCTTCACGACCTTGACATTTTTGGAGAGTGCAGGCCAGCTATTTTGTAGAACGCCCCTCAATTTGCGTGTATTTGTTTCAATTCACCATTGAAGCCCCAATGCCACTGAAACATCCAATGCACTCGGTGTTTTTTGAAAAGAGAGTCCATAAGATGGAAGGCGCTAGAAGGGAAAAGCCTGCAGGTTTTCTAGTTTACCCCATTTCCACTCTTTTCTTTGCTGAAGGGTGTTGTTATTTAGTTGCAGTCATACTGTACGTAGATTTGAATCCTGCTGTTTTTATATCACAGCTTTTCCTGAAAAAGAGAGACTTCCTCGGGGGGATAGTGAGCCTGCTGTCCCTACAG
Organism: Mormoops blainvillei; assembly: GCA_004026545.1. NCBI lineage: Eukaryota > Metazoa > Chordata > Mammalia > Chiroptera > Mormoopidae > Mormoops > Mormoops blainvillei. Next base: position 21,096 of record PVJD01011014.1, on the reverse strand, counting down.
GTATACAAGCAGACGCTGGGTGATGGCGTGGCAGGGACGCTGGAGAGGAGAATGGAACATTTGATGACGGGCGAGACGGCCCGGCTGTCCCTCCCAGTGCTAAGCAGTCTCTTCTAACTTTGCAGGCCCAAGAATGGGATGACTAGAATTCCTTATCCGAACCAGAACATTTTGAGAATAAAAGGGGCAGCTATTAATAATTGCATCTAATCTGCTGGCCTCAACGGGGAGTACCCTAGGCAAATGAAGGTGTGTGGTCATCCTACCCAGTGCGACTTTGAGGGTGGAGGTCAGTGCAGAGGAGTCAGCCCAGAAAACCCTCTAGCACCATGAGTCCTCTACCTGGATGAAGACAAAACTAATCTCCTTGGCACTGCCTGCTGGGCCCATGTTCATGGCTCTGGTCCCTCTGTGGTCATACCTCCCTTGGTGTGCTTTGCCCCTGGGACACCAGCCTTCCCCTCACCTGCCTCTTCCTGCCTTGGGACTGCGAGAGCCTGAAATGGCACTCACGTATCCAGGCTGGAAGGAGAAGGACAGGGTCTGTGATCATTGCACAAAGGGGACAAGCAAGCCAGCCGAGCTCCTTGCTGACCAACTTCTAATGGAATGTGAGAGCCAGGGTACCTGAGTGAGGTGGGGCAGGGGACCAGAGTTTCCCTAGACCGTGTCTTCCTTTCCCCCTGCCGCTCCCCCTTACGCCCTGTCCTTCCTGCACGGACACCCACAGCCCTCTCCCAGCCCTCGTTCCGAGATCAGAACCAAGTCCCTGGCCTTTGGCAGAGGCAGGGAAGCAGGTGTCATTTGGGACCCAGGCACAAGAGGATGAGCATACGATGAGCGGTAGGTGCAGACAGGGACTTGGATACAGAGAGACCAGGCAGAAAACCAGCCTCTAGGAATCCCGGTAACAAGGTCAATTGGGAGCCATTTATCAGGAAGCCTGGATCTGCAGTGTCGAAGGCCCAGACTCTCTGGTCAGAGGTGGCAAGCAACGGGGTCGGTGTCGTCTGGTGCTTTAACCCATTTCCTGCCTCGCAGAAAAACAAACCCTGACTTCCTGGGTTAAAAAGTACTGTTTGATGAAAAGGCGAAGGTACATTTTTCTGGGGCAACCCAGTCATGTGGACTTCATGAACACAATCCAGTACAGTCCAGTATTTTTATCACTCTACGGATCGGTGGCTTTAATGGAAAAGCCAGTTAGTGAAGGAGAGCTCTAGTCCTTAGAATGCAAGATACTACCACGTACTGAACGTTGGAAAGGTTTTCTTCCCAACTGTTATATTCCATTTCACTGGTTAAAAATGTTCTTTTCCACCCTCAGGCTCAGCTATGTAAAAGCATTTAGTTTGAGGTCACGTTTTACAGGACGGAAAGAATCACACAGCGTCAGAACTGGAAGGGATCTCAGAGCCTTTCCCAGCTCCCTCTTTTTACAGGTGGGGAAACTGAGGCCCGGAAAAGGGTGTGGCACACTGCAGGGCGCACAGGTAATCCCAGAGCAGGGACTGCTTTCCATGTTGTACAGTTTCAAGCCCTGAGATCTCAGGTGTATATTCCAGATCTCATTTCAGGAAGCGTATTAGATAGATTATATATTTCTATAATTTTGTTAATAACATGCTTTGGCGTTTCTCTTAACTGTAGACATAAATTGCTTTGGCATTGAAGCAGTCTTGAATTTCTTGCTTTTTTATGTAGAAGCCGCTAGGTTGATTTTTTTTTTCCATATAAGAAAGGTAATATGTCCTTTCTGTTGGATTTCCATATTCTATACGAGCGTTTCTCAGACTTTGGCACACCGGAATCACCTGTTAAAACACGGGTGGCTGGGCCCCACACCCAGGGTTTCCAATTGAGTGGGTCTGAATCACACTCTCTGGTGGGGCCTGGAAGCGGGCATTTCTCACAAGCTCTCGGGGGGTGCTGCTGGTCCAGAGACCCAGGACCGTGCTTTAAGGACCGCTGCCCCAGGATGGGTGGTAGTTTCAGACAGCGTGCTCTGTGCTTGGCATTCTGCTGGGCCCTCCCTGCATTCCGTCCTCCCTTGTTACTCCCCCGCCCACCTAACCATTTCCCTCTTTCCAGAGCTCCTACCTGCTGCCCTCGTCTCTCCAGATGACCCCACCACCGGAGGCCCTGAGATGCTCAAGGCCGTCTGGTGGGGGCCTTCTCCCCTTTACCCCCCCTCCTTCATTTTCTCGCTCCTCTTCTTCCTTCCTTTCCTTCAGCCTGAGAAAATGAGTGTCTCTGGCTGAAGCTGACCTCTCCACTTACCATTAAAGACGGCTGTCCCTTCATTTGAGAAAACAAACAAACAAACAACTCCAAGCCTACTCCCTTCCCTTTCACTGCCAGAGACCTTGCTAAGCCTGCTAAGAAATAGCCTACCGTCACAGAAAAAGATTTGCCCTGCCCTCCCTTGACACAGACATACCGTTCACTTCCAGGTATTCAGATGTTCTCTACCTATATAATGAAAGACAACATTTTTAAAAGCCGTGGTCACACAGACTCGATGTAAAATTTACTGTCTTAACCATTTTTAAGTGTACAGTTCAGTGGCATTAAGGACAAAGTGCAGTGCTGCCATCATCCCTGTGTAGCCACTGAATTCTTCTCATCTTGCAAAACTGACACCCTGTACCCATGAAACACTAACCCTCCGGTTCCCCTCTCCCCCGAGTCTCTGGCAACCACCTTTCTACTTCTTGTCTCCGAATTTGACTACTGTAAGGACCTCATATAAGTAGAATCATACAGTATTGGTCTTTTTGTTATTGTCATATTTCACTTAGCACCGTGTCCTCCAGGTTCACCCATGCTGTAGCATGGGTCCCCACTTCCTTCCTTTTTAAGGCTGAATAATATTCTCTTGATTGTAGATACCACATTTTGCTTACTCACGCGTCCGTGGACACTTGGGTTGCCTCCACCTCTTAGCTACTGCAGACAGTGCCACTGTGAACGTCGGTGTACAGAAAGGCAATTTTGACTAAAGGGGACCCACCACGTCGGGTGGGATGTTTAGACATGTGCGTAGCAGTCTCAGCCTTATCCGCCCCTGCACCCACTAGCCCCGTGGTTAACATTGCCTTGCTGTGATGGCCAGGGCCCACTCACTTTGTCAAGACCATGGCCAGTTGCCCCTCCCTCATGCCAGGGCCTCTGAGATACAGCCTCCCTCCTGCCTCCCTGCTCGCCATGGCTCATCCTCTGCTGTCCGTTCCCTTTACCCTCTGCTCTCACTGTCCTGCAGGCTTCCTGGGTGAACTCACCTGATCCCCTCGTCGGGGGGCCCACAGGTCTGTGTGGGTGGCCCAGTCATCTCAGGGCAGTTCAGGTCCTGTGGATATCATACCTGAACACCTCCCCACCCTCTCTGCACGTCCAAAACAGAGCTCAGCACCTTCTTCCTTAAAAACACCCTCTCCATGAAGCCTTCACTGTGAAACCCCAGGGTCACACTTCACTCACCTGCATACCTGTGCTGGACAGAGCTGCCTGGGATACCTGCCCTCCTTCCCACCCCACTCAAACTGGGTTAGTTCCTAAGCTTCTCCCTTTAATTTCCACTTTTCCTTAGTGTCCACAACAAGCCCCTCACACCTCCACCTCCTTTACCCTGCTACCAAAAAGTGTCCCCTGCAAAAATGCGTAAGATCACTTCATTCTCTGCCGATTTCATGTAACCTGGCTCCATCCGACCTTGCTTCCCCCTCTCCGCCCAAACCCCACACGCCGTGTGTTCTCAGCCAGGGCCCCCCCGTCTGGTGTGAAAGTGCAGATTTCTGCTTCCAGCGGTCTCACCAGCTCCCCGGGGATGTTGAGACTCCAGGCCACAAACCTCACGTTGCTTAGCCAGTCTCTGGATCTGCGTTTCACAAATAAAGCTCCACCGACATATTTTCAGTCTATAGGTAATGCCAGAACTTAAAAATTTTTGTGTTGTAATGGTAACATTTGTTTTCCACAAAGTTCATCTTAAAGTTTTCAATCATAAAGGCAGATTTGCTGTTGCAGTGATTATTTGCTACTAAAAGACATTTTTCCAAGGCTAAGAAAGGCTTCAGCTTCTTCAGAATTTCCAAATAGGTCCAGGTGCACAAATGTAGGGGGGTGAGGGGGTCATGAGAATGGTTCCCCTTTAAAGAGGTATGCACTCAGGGCCAGGGCTCCCTTTCGTGAGCTGCGCCCGGGCAGAGAGGCCGGTTACTCTGTTCCCGCCCCCAGAGCACAGCTGGGCCTCCTCGGGCTGTTGGCTGAAGGGGAGGGTGAGTCTCCAGGCTTCCTCTAGGAGACAAGTGTGGAAACAGGATTTGGTGTGGGAACACTGGAGTGGAGGGGAACCCGTGTCCTGCCTTTCTCGGGAAGGTGCTGCCAATCATAGGAGAGGAGGGAAAGGGTTCCTGGCAGCTGGACTTTGCCGAGGGTCACGTAAAGGCCCATTGAGGCTTTGCTGTGGAGGTTGGGGCTTCGGCCTGGGAGAGCAGATGGAGCCAAGTATGTGTGGGAGAGTCGGAGAAGCAGGTCCCCAGTGGTGCAGAATCAGGTTCTTGGGGGCGAGGGGATGGAGTAGATGTCAGGGAAGGACATTGCCGCTTTTAGCCAGCCTGTTGCAAGCACTCCGTTACCTCCTGCCCCGGCAGGTCTGAGCTCTTCCGTCTGTCACTGAAGGGTTTCCTGGTCTGGCCTCTGTCTGCCTTTCCCATTGTTCTGGACTCCTTTCCCTTTGTTTCTCCATCCTGGTCCAGTGACTGCTCGCTACGTAAAACGCAGACGTACTCCCCCAGCTCCTCACCCCCTTATACAGAATGTTCTCTGCAAAGTGGTGGTGCTCCTTGTTAATCTCTTGGTGCAGGTTGTCAGCCTGGGGTCAGGTCTGACTCCAGCCCCTGTTAACTCTGTGACTGCAGTTGAGCCTCCTGACATCTCTGATTTCCTCATCCCTATACTTGGAATGACAAGTATGTCATCCATGATGACAAGGACGTCTGGTGGCACATGATAATTACCCAGAAGGTGCTGGTTATCGGTCACTGCCTGCCATCTGTCCCCCTCTGCGAGTGCTCCAGGAGGACCGCAGTGTGCGTGCGTCCACAGGAGGAGCCCGGGTCCCTGAGGCAGAGAGAGCGTGATTGTGTGTGCTGCCCTGGACGTGGGGGGGGGCTGAGGCGGCAGTCAGGGAGGCTGAGGAGGGGGCGGCAAAGGCCTGGGAGAGTGGATTTAGGGTGCAGAGCAGAGCCTCTCAGACTTTAATGTGCACACGAGATGATTCAGATTCTGTAGGTCTGGGGTGAGGCCTGAGGTCCTGTATTTTTAACTCACGCCAGGTTGATGCTGAACTTTAAGCCCAGAGCATGATTTTTGCTGGGTGGGCTCGTGGGGCAGGGTACAGAAAAGGCAGCAGGAACCCAGCGGCACAGCTTTCCTCCCAGCTCCATGGAGGTACCTTGAAGTGGCAGGTGCACCCAGGTGTTTGGAGTCTGGCGTGTTAGATTGGAATCAGATGATGGATGGTGATGGGTGGAGGCGGAAGGGACCCCTCAGGGCTTTGGGATAAGCATTGGGTGATTTGATTTTCCTGTTTGATACTCCATCCTTCAAGGTCTAGCTTTACCATTAGAATCCCCCAGAAGCTCTCCCAGGCTGAGCTGCGGTCACACCCCAGACAAAGCGCTCGCAGCCGGAGGCACACACTTGTCTTCACAGCACTCACCACACTGAAAGGCGAGTATCTGTGCATCTCTCCGACAAGGCTGTGAGCTCCCAGAGGACAGGGACCTGAGATAGCCTCTTAACTCGGAGCCGCGGCACCTGCCATGGAGCCCAGCTGCAGCTGGTGCTCATCAGATGCCTGAGGAGTCAGAGAGAGGGATGAATACAGAATGTTCATGAAGGAAGAACGTGTAAAGCCCTGTGACTAAAAGACAGCACCAAGAGCCAAGCACTGAGTTGGGGTGCCTGGCAGGGTGTTGGTGTGGATGGTGGAAGGTGGTTTAAGGGGTCAGCAGGGCCTCTCGTGAAAACGACGAGAAGGACCTCAGGAGGTGGAGTGCGAGGCACAGAGGAGCGAGTGCTGGGATAGGGCTGGGGCATCAGCGTTGAGGAGTGAGAGTAGTGGGAGCGTGGCTGAGTCCCCTGAAGGAGTGGAGGGTCCAACAGAGAAGTGAGGGTATCAGTCAAGAAACCACTGCAGTGGTCCAAGATCCAAGGGCAGAGCTGCTTTCAGGAGAGAACAGGTGCCCGCCTTTAGGCAGATTGAGGATAAAGAGTTTCAGCTTCACGAGGCCAGGTGGAGCCAGCCAATTGGGGCCCAGACCGTGGCAGCTTCTAGAGCACACTCATAGCCGTTAGCATGTTGAACCTCAACCTCAGATGCCCTGTGAGGCAAGGGCCATCAGCTCCCTGAACCTCAGATGCCCTGTGAGGTGGGGTCAGCTGCATCTTCCTGAGAAGGAAGTGAAGTCTCAGAGGCTCAATATCTTGCCCAGAGGCGCAGAGCTGGGAAGTGGAGGATTTGTGCCTGGACTGGGGTCTCTGGGCCAGGACAGTGTCAGGTGGGGCATCCTGGCCTTGGAGCAGGATTTCTCGGGGAGGATGTTTGCAGATGTGGTAACGAGGTCAGTGCTGTGGCCGGGTTGGGCGGCCTGCTGGTGTCAGGTGCTGGGGGCGAGCTGGAGGAAGAGGAAGCAGGGTGGTGCAAAGGCAGAAACGAGAGGGGAGGCCGCAGAGAGTGAGGGGACGGAGGTGTAAGCAGTTACACGCCCTGGGCACCATTAAAGTATCAGGTGCCCTGGGTACCAGTAACGCAGAGCGTCATTTTAAAAAGTTCTATCACTTTGATTTTCTTAACTCATTATTGCTCACAGACAATTTAGAAAATACAGAAGGTGGAAAGAATACAAAAACTAACAATTATACTTGTATGGTCTTGTGAGTTCCCTTATCCTTATGTTATAGGTACGGACATACTGTTGATACAGTTTTATAACCAGCCTTTTTTATTTACTATTCTAATCATTTTCCACGTCATTATGATGTCTTCATGGATATCTTATGGCTATTTTGTAACTAACTTAACTGCTCTCTGAAGTTGCAAATCACCTTTTTGGTTGCAATTTTCAATGTTATAAATGTCTATGGGAGCAAAATCTTTGCAAACAGAACTGACAGTAGGTTCCTGGAAATGACATTACTTGGCCAGACCACCTTCCAGCTCTGTTGGAGTGACACGCTGGTGGCAGTGTGGACACAGCCTTCTAAAGAAGTGCTGGTATAAGTAAGCCCTGTGACATGAGCTGTTTGTTCACGCATCTGTGTGTGCAGTTCACAAGCTTTTATTAAGTGCCTGTGGGGGGGCAACTCCATGCTCTGTGGCCAGGCCGGCAGAGCTGCCAGCATCTGGGCCAGACTGAGACGGGGTAGGAGTGTTTAATCACCCACGGGGTCCCAGGCCCAAAAGCCCGTGGGCCTCTCTGGCCGCAGGGACCAGGCAGCGACGACCTGTGAATATGGAGCTGCCTGCCTTCCCCTCTGCAATGCTTCGTGACAGGGTAAACCCTGAGAGTGGCGTCCCCCATTTTATCCTTTTAATCTGTGCATTCCGCGGATACTTATGGAACACTTCATGTTTGCTAGGCACTGTTCCAGTCACTAGGGATATAGCAGTTAAGTAACAAAAGTCCCTGCCTTCAAGGAATTTCACTCTAGTGGGAGGTAGGGACAAGGGAATTGGGAGGAGTGGGGCAGTAAACTAATATGTGATATGTCCGGTGGTGATAGATGCTAAGGAGAAAAATAGAGTAGGAGAGACACGGAGTGATGGGGAGGCCTCACTGAGGTGAAATTTCGGCAGACTCATGAAGAAAGTGGGGGAGAGAGCCAGCCGGAGGATGTCTGAGGGAAGGCTGTTCCAGGCATAGGAACAGATGTGAACACCTGGAGTGGAAACCGGCTGGGTGCAACCCAGGAACAGGAAAGAGGGCAGCGTGGGGGGTGCGGAGAGAGCAGGTGAGTGGCTATGGGGAGGACCGCAGGATAAGATCTAGGACCCAGGGGTCTTTTTGTTGTTGTTGTTGTTGTTGTTAGGAGGTTTTGGAGCCAGAGGGCCATTCCTACCGTTTGAAGGAATTCAGGCTGATCTCATGGCTTTCTGTTGCTTATCTTCAGTGCGTGGTCGCCGAGGCATGTGCTTGGTGGGGAAAGCCCTGGGATTTGAAGCCCAGGATTTGGGATGTCCCTGCCTCCATCAGCCGTGCAGGTCCTCCTATGTGCAGTGAGGGACTTGAACTAGGACACTGGTAAGGCCATGCTGAGCTTTCCAGGGCTGGACCCTCTGCCCTGTCTGTTAAGCAGCCTCATCAGATCTTGGACCATTTTAGTTTAACTGATAACAGTGTGTGAATACAGTTGTTGCTATATATTTAATATGTTTAGGTATCAGATTTAATACTTTGTTGCAAACAGGAGTCTTTCAGCCAGTTGTGGGTGGTCTTGTAGCTGGGAGGTAGAGTTTACCACTCAGTGGTTTATCCACTCAACTATCGATTTATCTCAATTATTGAGCACCAACTGGGTAGGCACTAGGCTGGCTACCTATACCACAGCAGTGATTTTTAAAAGACCCAGACCCTGTCTCCATGAAGTTCGTGATCTAGTGCAATGATGCTAGCTAGCTCTGCCAAAGGATCATGGTGGGGGAAGGGACCCTGGTCAGGAAAAAACAGGGCAGTCCCTACCTCACACCATATACAAAGATTAACTCAAAATGGATCCATGACCTAAATACAAGCACTAAAGCCATAAAAACCCCGATTTTAAAAAATGGGGATAAACCCCCATGAAAAAGGTTTAGCAATGGATTCTTGGACATAACACCAGAAGCATGAGCAACAAAAGAAAAATAGATAAATTAAAATTAGACTTCATCAAAATTAAAAACTTCTGATCATCAAAGTACATTTCTGGAGCATCAACAAAGTGAAAAGACAACTTAGGGAATAGGAGAAAATGTTTGCAAATCATGTGTCTGATAATGGTTTAACATTCAGAATATATAAAGAACTCCTATAATTCAACAACCCAAATTAAAATAAACAACCCAATTTAAAAAATGGCAGAGGACTTGTATAGATATGTCTTTGAAGATCTACAAATGGCCAATAAGCACCTGAAAAGATGCCCAGCATCCCTAGTCATTAGGGAAATGCAAATTAAAACCACAATGACATATCTCTTCATACCTACTAATACGGCTATCAGAAAAAGGAAAAAGTATTGACGGTGTGGAGAAAGGGAACCCTCTTACATTGCCGGTGGGAATATAAAATAGTGCAACTTCTGTAGAAAAGTTTGGTGGTTCTTCAAAAAGTTTAACCTAAAATTAATAGAATTACCACATGATCCAGCAATTCTGGACACACACCCAAAAGAACTGAAAACAGGCTCAAACAGATGCTTGTACAGCAGCGTTCACTGCAGCACTAGTCACAGTCACCAGTGGTGGAAACAATCCAAGTGTCCATAACAAAATATGATCTGTCCATACAATAGTATGTTATTCATCTGTAAAACAGAATGAAGTTCTGACACATGCTACAATGTGGATGAACCTTGAAGACATTAAGCTAAGTGAAATAAACCAGATACAGAAGGACAAATGTCGTATAACTCCACTTATAAGAAATACCTAGAATAGGCAAATTCGTAGACACAGGAATTAGAAGTTGCCAGAGGTTGGGGGAGGGCGGGAATGAGGAGTCATTGCGTAATGGGTGCAAAGTTTCTGTTTGGATAAAAGAGTTTTGGATGTCGATAGTGGGTGATGGCTGTGCAACTTTGTAATTAAAGCCAATGAATTGTACACTTAAAAATGGTTAAAATGGCAACACTTATGTTCTATTTGTTTTACCGCAATGGAAAAGACCAGAGCAGGTAGTGCAATGTCTGGAAGGAGACTGACTTTGTTAGGAGCCACAGGTCGGTAGCCAGGAGCCAGGCCACCTCAGGCCCTAGCCTTCAGCCAGGTCTCTCCTGGTGTGGGAGTCAATGAGATGACAGGTATAGAGTGTCATGGGTCATGGGAGGTGCTCAGAGATGCCTGTCCATCCCCTTTAATTTCATCCTTCCCAGTATAAAAAGATTATTCTGCTTGGTAGAAAAGACAGAAAACAGTAAATCCAGTGGTTTTACCCGCATCGTTCGTTACCTGCTCATCTGTTTTGCCATTTTCCGCCAGGTGGTGATCTAGCCCCATCTTTGGTGCTTTTGCCCAAAAGCAGGGTTCTACTGGGCCTCACTTCACTGACATTCCTGCCTGCGCTTGGTCACCTGCTCCTTCCTCCTCTCTGGGTTTCCTGGGAATTCCTTTGGAAGTCTAACCCATACTCATTAGAAGTCATCTGAACATCCCACCATGGCTAGGATTCCACTGGGTAGAATATTGTAAAACCATGACAACAAAGGCCAGTGAAGTGTTAGAACTACTTGGACAAATGTTTGAGAGTGGGGTAGTGGGAAAGAGTGGGCTGTGCGATTGTAGAAACATCACAATACAACGTTTTAAAAACAAGACAAATACAACTTTTTAAAAACACCCCAAACAAACAAGACAGTGCTGTTGTTATCCGGCAGGAGTGCAGCAAAGCACGCCCTGTGTAGCAGCTGGTCTTCTGGGCTGCCCTCTTCTTTCTCCCCTGCAGGGTTAGTCACCTTCTGGGGGTCAGAGCCAACTTGTATCTTCCCTGCCGTGGAGGCAGAGTCTGCACTGCACCTCCCATAGCAGGTTGAAAGACCCTCAAGATCCAGATGCTGTGAGGCTGTCCTGGGTCCGCCTGGAGACCTAGGGTCCTGCCACACCCAGGATGCTGCCCAGTTTATTGGTTCCCCCACCCCCTGGCTGTTAGGAGATCCTTGGCGTCGAGCCAGCACAGCTGCCCTGAAAGTGAGCAGGTGAGGGTGTGGTTGAGCTCAAGTTCATTGAGAAGACAGGCCTCCCAGGGGGTGCAGTGCACCTGGGCCTCCATCAGGAGCCCTTGCATTTCTGAGATCCCCGGAGGCTGGTGCTGGAAGGAGAGCTCTGAGCTGGTGGCGGGGTAAGAGAGGCCTCAGGAAGTGAGGCAGCCCACTCCTGCTCTCCTGCTGCTAATAATTAACCCAGGGGTGGCAGCCTATGCAGCTGGAAGGGCCTTTCCACACCCCGTGCCCTCACGCCAGCCCACACCTTTTGCAATGGTGAGAGAAAGTCATTTACTACACTTCCCCAATTCCGAAAGACGTGTGTTCCATGTTTTAACTTTTCTGAAATTGGCACGGGCTTCACAATCTGAAATACCTGTTAAATCAGTTGTCATCTTAGAACAGAGGGGATATGGTAATAAATACCCAGCTCATTACTCAGGTTTCTGGAGCTGTAGAATCAACTGGGGGAAAAAAGGCTTCCTGGACCATTTCTTCCCTAAGAGGAAATTTACCAGCACCGTGAGCTGTGGGGAGTGTTTATGAAGATTATCTCCAAGGGTAAGGACATACTTTTAGTCAGTAAATTAGAGACAATAGTGATTAAGTGGGGCCTTTTCTCCTCAGTGAGTCACCTGTAATTCACCGTCCTCCCAGTCACATGAGCCAGTGGACTCACTGGGCAGGTATGCGATGCCCTGCACTGAACGGAGGATCATCGCCTTCTTTGGAGGCTGACTATGTGCCTCGAACACGGTTCTCCAAGTCTAATCTACCCATCTGTGAAATGGGAACAGCAGTGCTGCACTTGATAGGAGCCTTGGATGCACCTCACGACAGGAAGCCTGGGAATGAGACTAGGCCAGAGACTGGGGGTGAGGTGGGTGGAATGGCTGGTAATGTGGAGTCAGTAGTCACAGTAGCTGGTATAGAGGGAGAGTCTGCAGTGGGCCAGGCCCTTAGCTAGGTGAGGTGCAAGTTCACCGCTCCTTAAAATGACTTTCAGATGAGTAAACAGAAACTTAGAAAGTGAACTTGTTGCCTTGGACGGTGTGGCTCAGTTGGTTGGAGCATCATCTCATAAACCAAAGGGTTGCATGTTGGATTCCAGGTCAAGGCACATACGTAGGTTAAGGGTTCGGCCCCCGGTTGGGGCACTTAAAAGAGGCAACCGATCGATGTTTCTAATATCGGCGTTTCTCTCCCCCATCCCTCCCTCTCTCCTTTCCCCTCTCTCTAAAATCAGTAAGCATGTCCTTGGATGAGGATTAATTTAAAAAAAAAAAAAAGAAAGAAAGAAAGAATGTGACTATGTCCACGGTCCTATCAGCTTGGGAGTGGCAGAGCAGAGACTGGAACCCCGGTCTGGTTTGTTCCTTCAGGCCTCCGATTGGTCCTGGCTTACCGAGACCCTGGGCTGCCGGGAGCGCCCAGGCAGCCGTGTCCCCGGTCTGAGTCACCGCGTGCCCCTGGAAATCAGGGAATGGCTTGTGTCTGTTTTCCCAGCTCGCAGCACGTGGGAGGCCTCAGCACAAATAAGTGCGCCCGCAGCAGCAGCGAGAGATTTTCATTCGATGATTCCTAAACGCTGGTATTCTGATTCGCATTTTGGCATGCCTTTATAAGTCTTTCTTAGGGTTAATGCAGTTTCCTTTCATTAATTTCCCGACCCCATCTCACCAAGAGCTCAAGCCCTGGAAATCTGACGAGGCTGCATGAAAATACATTTTATCTGGGTTTCCAGAGACTCTGGCAGGGTTTCTGTACCTGTTATAACCTGAGATGGCCCCTCAGATGAAGCCCTTAGAGGCAGGGGATTTTAGAGCTGGGAGGAGCCGTAGAGACTCTTAGCTGGGAAACCCAGCTGAAAAATAATGGAATTGTGACTTCGCAGGTCACTCGGCTGATTCTGACCAAGAGGGTGATGCTTTGGGGGGAGGAGTGGGAAGGTATTTTTCTGTGTTTCCTTGAGATAAAATTATGGCGAGGGCTGCTGGTGGTGAGGATTGGGTTTCCCTGGCCAGGCTGCCGCTGGCTTCAGGCTCCTTGGCGGGAGCAGAGCTGGCGGGATGGTCTGGTTGTGAGATTCCAGTCTCTTGGCCGGGATGCGAGGCGATTAGCACATCTCAAATCTTTCAAAGTGACTTTAGATGTTTTCTGAAGGCTTCTGCTGCTCTGAGCTGTACAGGGGTGGGGACTGGAGCCTAAGATAGAAATATCAGGGACTGACACCCAAATGGGCGTGTCTCTGTCCCGAGGGCAAATATTAGCACAGTATTTTTGTAAAGTTTATGCAACTTGATTCATGTCCCTGTGTAGAGAAAATTTATTCCATCCTATTTTCCAGTCTGTTTGGGCCTAGTAGAACTATTCAGAGGGAGAATGAAAAGCGTTTAAAACTTCATTTTAGGTAGAAACTGCCAAATAGAAAACGCATTCCATCGTCTATATTTTGAGCTTTGTGCATTGCTTTTTGCGTGTTCATACTATTTTATCTCGTATTCCATATGGGATTCTAGGAGGGTGTTTTTTCTCCCCAAGATTGAGGTATGAGGTGTCTGTTTAGAATTATTTCCCACGAGAAGTCCTTATAAGAAAACCCAGCTTTGAATAGTGCTGTTCTGGGTAGGGCTTACATGTACAGAAATTTAACTGTTGCACTGTTGAAACAATGGAAGTCAATGAAAAGTCATCATAGAATCTTGGTCCTGGAAGCTCAAAGTTCATTTGTACTACCCTTCCAGTTTTACCCAGCTTCTCTGCTTGGTTACCTCTAGTGACAGGGAGCTCCCTCTCTATCAAGGCTGCCCTTTCCGTATCTGTGCAGCTTCGACTGTTCAAAAACTGTTCCTTCTGTTTCACTTCCCCTCCCACCCCTTGAAACTTTGCAGTCTAAGATAATCAGTCTAATGGTAGTAGTAAGACTAAATACCATTGATTGGGCACCTGATTAGGTGCCAGTTAATTTGCATAGGTATTATCTTCAGCGCTTAAAAGAAGCTTGGAAAACAGAAAAAATTTTCCCCCTTTTATAGATAAGGAAACCAAGTCTCAGAGAGGGTGCGTGATCTCTGTAAGTTCACACAGCTAATAAGTGGCTAAGCTGGACCTCCTACCTTCGTCTCTGCCAGATTCCGTCGCTGCCGACCATCCTGCAGCCTCACACCATCCCCTAACTCCTCTTCTGTGTCACAGCCCCTTGGGTTTTTGAAGACCCTACTCTCTTCCCTGAGATTTCCCTAGGCTTTCAGTTATTCTTCAGACACTCGCACCAAATCTGTTTCCATGGAGTTTCTAAATGTCCATGGGTTTCTCCTCTTGGCCTTTGCACACTTTTGCATTTGCAGTGCCATTTCGGGACTGCCACTTCTACCTGACTCATTCCCTTTATCTTGCAAGATTCCCCATGGAGCCTTTGTGAACTGATCCCTACTCCACCCGACCCCAGCTAGGACCCTTCTCCTGTCCCCTTGGCACATGGGCTTTCATTCCCTTGCAGCCTGCAAGGCCAGGCACCCCTGCCCCAGCCCACCCCACCCACCCCACTCTGGCCCGGCACAGATTAGGTGCCTAGTAAATGTACTAATAACAAAGACTAAAATAACTACAAACAAGATCAGTGAGTCTGGGAAACCGTAGTCCTACAGTGGGGATGGGAATTTGGTCAGTTGCTTGGAGGCTGTTGGGATAGCTCGCCTGCAGCCGGGTCCTGGGAGTCATTTTCCTCATCACGGTTTGGTTCAGTTCCTCCCTGGCCTGCCAGGTGTCTCCTTTTTCTCCCAGGAGGCAGGCTTGCTCTCCTCTACAGTTTCTGGGTCCACCGAGTTGGCGGTAATGGGAGTTTACCAGGCACCGTTCAGAAGACACACTTGGGGAGGCCGAGTCACAGCCTTTGTCATTTCTCTACAGTCCCCGCGGCGCCCGCCTCCAGAGCACACATGTGCTTGCCGAGGGGCGTCAGGCTGTCATGAGAGATGTGGGGGCAGTGAGCTCTGCCCTGTAATGACCTTTTCTGAAACGTTAAAAACAAAACAGCACATTTTTTAAAACCTTCTAAAAATCTTATTAAAAAATCTCATGAAAGTGGTATTAAAAGTTAGGAGAGCAGCCACCTCTAGGGAGAAGAGTCATGTTTGGGAAGGGTCCTGCCAGGCTTCTCGATAGCTGTGCTCTTAGAATTTCTGCTTTTTCCCCGTATGTGACACTTTGAGAAAAAGCGGGAGAAAGGTGATGACTTAATACACTCACAAGTTTAGTGTGAGTTTTCTTATCTCTTCGGAAGCAGACTGTGTGTTTAAGTCAGCTAGCTTCTCATCCCAACCCTGAGAGCTCAGCTCATGGAACATAAGAGGTTGGTTTCTCTTTATAGCAACATTACCTCTTTCCCCAAACTGCCTGCGACTCCCACAGCATTCTTTATCTTGCCCTTCAGGGAGCGTAAAGCTACTTCTTGTTATCCTCCCAGTATCAAGTATAACTTTTATTTTGTTAGTTTTGCAAGTGTCATGGTGTCGAACCTATAAATAAACCTGACTCCATAATAAGAAAACTATTTGACATTTTGAAGTTGTATGAGACCAAGGACGTTAATTACGGGTCTCTGTTTGAATAAACTAGTCCTACAAGTCACACCACCCTGTTTCCTGGGGGCTCCAGTTGGAGATCTAGTCCCTGAACAAATTACAGGACCTGTGGAACAAATGATTTGATGCCAAGATTGTACTTATAGAGTATTAGGGTTAATAATTGCAAGATAATTTGATTATTGAGCTGTGCTATTAAAATGACTGTGTGAGCATTTTCACCCTTTTGGCGGAAGAGAATATGAAGTCAGAGTTAAAACCTTTCATAAATGCTTTCATTTATGTTTCATGGAAACATTTTTATAAATAAAAGGCACTAAGTACTTTTATAAATGCATACCCAAACTAAAAATAAGTCTTGTGCATTAATATGTCCATTGTTGGTAGGGATTATAGTATTCATTAGCAAGCTTTAACCTTTAAAGATGTTATTTAAAAATTAATTTTTTGGTTTATAGACTCAGGACAAATTAGTTTATTGGTCTTAATGTTGAATTAGAAATAAATATGAAGATACCTGCCTTAATAAATGATTTTTTTCTAATTTAGG
Source organism: Mormoops blainvillei (assembly GCA_004026545.1). Lineage (NCBI taxonomy): Eukaryota > Metazoa > Chordata > Mammalia > Chiroptera > Mormoopidae > Mormoops > Mormoops blainvillei. The sequence goes on along the minus strand of PVJD01011014.1, from coordinate 5,001 downwards.
AAGTATTCAGTAGTGATGTTTACATTATAAGCTAGTTTTTAAAATAAGCATATTTATCTTTGTTATGCAGTGTTGTCCTTTGGAAATTACGAAAACCAAACAAGTGGAAAAAATGGCAGAAGGAAGTATTGATAAATTTATGAAAATCATAGTCATGAGGAAAATTAAATTTCATGTACCAGTTGTATGGTAATTTGCTTATCAGCTGCACATAATTTAAAAACAATAAAGTCAAATAGCATTTATGGAAGTGTCTTCTAAGATACAGGAGCATTTCACAAATGAAAGCTAAAGTCACTAATTTTTAATTCTTTGGGCTGAATTCTTTAATAACATTTGCAAAGCCTAATAAATCATAAAAAATGCATACATCTCTTTTTCTTTGGTTTCATTTCTTTTGACAACTGTAGTCATCTCTCGCCCATTTCTGAGAAACTGTGCATAACAGAGGCACTGTGGTCTTTTTTTTATAACTTGGATATTAAGAATCATTAAGAATTGCTGCCTGTGACAGACTAATTTGAAGCAACAAGCCAAGACATTCTGGTTATATAATATCAAGTGAGAGAATCCTTTCTGAACTGATGTTATTTTCAAGTTGCTTTCTCCCTCTCGGTTATGACAACAGTGCTAATCCAGGCACTGACATATAGACTGGAAAGGCTGTTACTGCGATGCTGTAGGAAGTGCTTCGCCAGGACCAAGTGCTAAGCTGTAGAAACGCTGTTTAGCTCTGGGATCGACTTGTAATACAGACAGGAAAACTGACATAGAGGGCTGACCTCACCAAGCCCCTGGCTGTAGGCTTAGACTGTCAAAACCACAAGGCACCCTGGAGATCACCGGGCTGAGTGGTTTCCACTGTGAGGTGATTAGACCCTCTGCCCATTTCTGAGAAAGTATGCATAACAGAGGCTCCTGGGGATGCTTATTAAAAATGCAACTTCTATGTGACAGCTAAAGCAAGGCAAGATCCTGCTTTGGAGTCTGGATCAGGAGGAAAGAAGTAAAAGACATCAGAACCGTGTGTAAGATTTTAATATGGGCGTGTATTACATAAACACTTTATCAATGTTAAATTGCCTCAGTGCAATGATTGTACTGTGGTTACGACATGTCCTTTTTCTTGGCAGATAAAATATTATAAATATTATAAAATACATGCTAAAATACTTAGTGGTAAAGGGCCATGATATTTACAGTTTTCACGTGTTGAATTAGAAGCCCGGGGTAGGGATGTAGGAAAGAGAGAGAAAAACTTAGGTGGCAAAACGTTAACAGCTGAATCCAGGCCAAGGCGAGGAGGGAATTCTGTTTCTCTTGCAGCTTTTCTATAAGCTCCAAAAATTTTTCAAGTTTGAAAATGCAATTTCCTCAGTCCTGACTAAACCGGAATCTCTGTGGGTGGTGCCAAAAATCTGTATTTTAACAAGCTCCCCAGGTGATAAGTACACTACAGTTTTATTTAGGTCTCTAGTTAAAAAGAAAGCCTCATTTGAATCATTCTTTCTTGTTCAGCAACTTAATAAAGCGTACATTCCTGCGCTTGGATCTGATCTTAACCTAGTGCTCGATAAATGATCAGTCCCCATCCAGATGTTTGCAGATTTTGTCTTTAGAAGGGAATACCCCACTTAGAGAAGTTTAAGGGACACTCAGGCCTGGCCTTAAAACGGACCAGAACTAGAAGTTACCCTATGTGAGGTGTAGGCCACAGTCCGGAAGTGTGGCTTGTGTTTTCCTACTGGTGTGCAGTCAGGTTGTAAGTGATTATTAGGGCCCAAGTTTGCCCCTGAAGACGTGGTAACCCATGAAGCAGTCCAACTGCTCTATGTTTACAATGAAAAGGAGGAGGCAGTGTTGGTATTATGTTAGCAGCTAGACAAATAAAAACATTTATTATTACATATGAGTGTCTGACGAGAAGCACATTTAATTTGATGAGTCATCCGTCTAGCATGGCTGGTTGCACATGAGTATTTATTCATTTTCTGTGCCAGGCATGTCCCCCTCCAACTGATTAGGTATCTGCTAGGATTCATAAGTAGCCAAAGAAAAAGAAGAGAGCTCTTATGAGTTCACTAGGGAAGAAGAGTTAGGGAAAGGGCAGAGGGAATTGAGTTATGGAGAAGGCCTTATATATTGTGAGAGAGGGGTTTTTTTGTTGTTGTTGTTTTTTGTTTTGTTTGTTTTTGTTTTTTTTTTTTTTTTTTTAAAAAGCTGGACTGTGATAAGATAGAAGGGAGCAAAGCTGTCCATGTTCTCTTTGAAGAAGGAGGAAGAGTCAGGGTGGTAGGTGGCATGTTTTCCTCTGGTGGCCACTAGGTGGTAGCATTGGCCCAGGTCAGCTTGACGATTCAGGTAGGGTTATCTGTGGTTCATGGGTGCCGTTTACTCACAAATTAGGTGTTTATAAATCAGGACTGTTTGCTTTTTATTTCACTCCTTTTTAACTGGCACTTGCACTCAAGCAAAGAGGTGTGAGTTCGTGTTTGTTGTTTTTTTTTAAGGGTGTGAAATAACCGTAACACTTTCTTTTAAAGCGATCAAAGTGGTGTTGAGTTGCTTTCTTTCTAATGGAGAAGAGTGTGCTCCCCTCCCTTTCTGTCTGTGGTCATGGGCTTGTGAAAGAACATAGTTCTCCAGATTAGCATGTAGACCCTTAGGAAATATAGCATCACCTCTTCCCGGCCCCGGCTCCAGGGCCGATGCGGAGCCCTGAGCGGACGGTGGTTAAGCCTTGTTACCCAAGCCTGAGCGCCAGGGCTCTGGCGCCTCTCAGGCCCCGGCGCGGCAGTCCGTGGCAGTGCGCCACTGCGGCCGCCTCCGGCTCCGCTGAGTTTGTCGAGAAGCTTAAAGAGGCGTCTCATTTCTGTAACAACTGTCTTAATTCCTCAGGTCGTCTCTATTAAAACAGAATTTTAAGAAACAGAACATTTACACATTTGTAAGGTAGTTGAAGTCAGGCTTGCCTCCAAAATACAGAGTCTACAGTCAGCACCTGATGGCTTTAAAAGCTTGGTATTATTAATAAAATGCCTTTTATTAAGTACCTAAAATGTGTCCCATATTGTGTGGGCACTTCACACATGCTACCCCTACTGCTCACTGTACCTAGTGGGCTTCTGCTGTGCGCAAAGGGAGATGTGGCCTATTTCTATGTTTTGCAAGTAGAACCTTTGGTAAAAACTATAGTCACTGTAGAACCTCTGTTGTTACAGTACAGAACAGAGTCAAAAGCCATAACTATATGATTTTTTTTAAATATGCAAAGAACAAGCTTGGCTGCCATGTTGTGAAATGCATCAGCTGCAGCTGGAGTCATCTGTGGTTTGAGAGGCCACAGTGTTCCTGGTTGGGTTGTGGCTTTGTTTAGAATTAAGAGGCTTATAAAGGAAGCCATAGACTCCCCTGAGTTCCCCAATTGCTGTGGTACAGGAAACAGGACAGTTAGTCAGCATCCATTGTCCTGACTGGATTGTTTAAGATATAACTTCAAGACAGCCTGAAAACGCCTCGTGGCTTGATTACATGGTTATTATCAAGCTTCCTTTTATCAAAATTTGTTTTAGGAACAATTGTGGGAAGAACGTTTCTGCAACTATCATGAAGTACCAACCTATGACGTTGTCATTAAGTTCCAAGCCCTTTATGTAACAGAGATTGATGTGAGGAGGAAAAAATACGTCTCTTCTGGGTTGCTGGTCTACGGTATTTTGTCGGCTGGCTGCATGGTTATGCCGGGGAGAGCACCATTAGCTGTGATTATGTTCAGAAGACCCACTGGTACCCACATTGGTGCTAGGGCTCCTGTTTGAAATCACTTGTCTTTTTTTTTTTTTTTTTTTTTCCTGTCCAGAGTCATGGTGTGATTAGCCCTCAGTTTTAGCTGTGCTGAGGACCTGCCTGGCTCCCACAAGGGTCCCCAGAGAATGGCTCAGATTCTGTAGAGCCTGTATCCTAAGTCTGACTGTCCGAAGCACACCCCAAGGTGCCCTGAGAACCGACTCCTCAAGCTCTCGACTGCTGGCCCTTCCTTTGAGAGCTTCCCGAAGGGAATGCCATTTTGTGCCACATGCCAGGATGCTGAGTCACCATCTGCGGATGGGGCCAGGACAGGCATGTTTTTGAAAGGCTCCCCAGGTGACTCTGATGTGCACCTCCCACTAATAGTTCTAGTGTATCTTTTAAAAAAAGTCATAACCCACCTGAAATTCTCAGACGAGGACTAAATGATAATAAATTTGACATTTTAAATTCAGTGTAGTTAAGGCATTATGGAATGAACACATTTGTTGTCTTTTGGTAACTTTGGGTATTACTCAGAAAATGCATTCCTGCTTCTGATGACATTTCCATTGGAAATGGCAAGGTGGAGGTGGCAGGGTGGGTGGAATTTTATAAGTTTCAGAACAAAGTTGCCTTCTACTGCTGGTCCCAGGGATCTTTATTATTATCATTATTATTATTATTATTATATTCCCTATTCCTACCTTCAGGAGAATGGCACTTCACCCGGAGCTCCTTAAACAGGATAAGGGATGCCTGCACCCTTCTCTCTTGGATGTATCTTCATCACGGGTTTCCGCTCCTATGTTTTCACTTCCTGCAGCTGCACTGTGCCTCTGTGGCTTCCTGAGGCTTGATTCTGCCTTGTCCTCATCCCTCCCTTGCTGTCGATTCCTAAGTCTGGCCCTGCCCTGGCATTGGATGCTGTGTGTCCAGTTATCTGTGACCTGCCCTCAAAGTGTGGACCCCAGATCAGCAACTTCAGCATCACCTGGGAGACCAAGAAATACGGCTTTTAGGCCCACCCCCCCAGCCTACTTGCATCCGAGTGCACATCTTAAGATCCCCATGCCAAACCATCTGTGTGCATGTTACAGTGTGAGGAGCACTGGTCTCTGGGACATCCCCATCTCATCCTCCTTCCCTCCTGCTATCACCAGTGCAAGTTTGTCCATCATGTTGGACTGCTGTTTTTCCACACTGTAAATCTTG